>PVHP010027135.1:0-24102 GCA_004024765.1 Zapus hudsonius | reverse complement strand
TTTCTCTCTCTCTCTCTCTCTCTCTCTCTCTCTCTCTCTCTCTCTCTCTCTCTTTCTCTCTCTTCCCCCCATTCCTAGCCTCAGTCCATAGTATGTGTGCCCATAGCTGTTTGCTGGTCTCTCAATATCTCTCTTTTTTTAAATAAAGATATTTTCTAGGTAAGGTCTCCACTGTAGCCCAGGCTAACCTTGAATTCACCATGTAGTCTCAGGCTGGCCTTGAACTCATGGCGATCCTCCTATCTCTGCCTCCCATGTGCTGGGATTAAGGACTCCCAGTCTCTTACCCTGAGCCTTTCCTCCTGCAACCTTTTCTTGCCCATCCATTCTCTGGCCACAGCCACCCGCAGCCTCGGCTCCTTCATCATGCTGGAGCACAGACTCCAAACACCTGCCCCACTTCTGGCTGGTTCCCCTTTTTCTTCCTTTCCTTTTTTCTCAAAGCTACAGCATTACTCTAAGTTGGGGCTCCTTTCCCTCACCCCCAAAGCTACAGCTCTGACCCAAGTTTGCAGCAGATTAATAAAGTACTTTGACTCATAACACATCTGGCCTTCCTTCTCGGCCCTCCCCTGAAAACACCTGGATTCCAATGCAGAAGCAAGTTCACTCACACTGTAGTAGAAGAAATTTAACAAAGAAGCCAGACCCAGATGATACTCTAAAACACAGTTTCTATTGTACAAGCTTTACCAGGGAGACAGCATGATCCTGAGTCTCCTCCCTATCTATGCAGCTGCACCTGCTTGTATCAGGTTAGTGAAGTCATGGGCACAAAACACCTCTGAACAAACAGCTTTCTGTTCTACATATGTTCTTTTTTTTATCACTGACTGATTGCTAAGGAATTCTCTGTGCCCCAAAATATGTAATCTTAGAAACTTGTAATCCACCAATAATGTAAAGAACTCAAGATGACCTCACACTGCCTATAAAACCTCTGATCTATCAGAGCTCAGGATGAAATTCAGTGCTAGTTTCTGTGCAATAGATTCTCAATTTGTCCTTCATTTTCTAGTGTTGTCTTGTACTGTGGCTTAATTTTGCAAAGACTTTGTCTTATATTAGATTGAAGGCTTCTAAAGAACAGGACCCCAGCTATATGCTAGTTTCTCTGTAGGCAGATTCCATGATTGAATTAATCCACAGACTCAGGCAGGCAGATGAACCAACCTCAAGTCACAGGTTCTTGGGCACAAGTGTCCAGGATCTCCACTCAGTCACTGGAGTCATACAGTTACTGCTACACTGTTGAGAAGGCCCTTGGATAGAGAGTTGTGGTGCAGCTCATTAATCCACTCAACTTTCACCTTGGCCCCGGAATGGCACATAAGAGCCAATAGTCTCTGACCTAAATAATAAAGTACAGACACCTCACACATCAGGAACTAGCAGGAAACACCCCTTCACTAGCCATTGCTCTCATGGGAAAATGTTAGGGCTGTCTCTCAGCCCCATGACAAATGGGCTGTGTCTTAATCAGTTGCCTCTACTCTCTTGCAGGCCCTGCCATCCCCGTGGGTGTGGACGTGCAAGTGGAGAGTCTGGACAGCATCTCCGAGGTGGACATGGTATGGCTGCTTCAATGAGGGATCACATGGTGGAGATGTATGAAGGCCTCAGTGGTGCAGACTGTAGGTGTGAGGGAGAAGACAACATAATGGCTTGGAAGTTGGCCCAGGAATAGTAAAATCTAGAACAGTAAAATTTTCAGGAGTAAAAGTGGCAGTTACCTAATGTTGCAGTCAGCTTTCTAGTTGCTGCGCAGAAAGAACCCAAACAAAAGTGGCTTGTAGAGGAATGGGTTTATTTGGCTTACAGACTCAAAGGGAGACTCCATTCTGGCAGGGAAAACGATGGCATGAGCAGAGGGCTGGACATCACCTCCACCACAGCACTGCAAACAGCGGCAGGAAGGTGTGCCAAACACTGGCAAGGGGAAGCTGGCTTATAACCCCATAAGCCTGCCCCCGACAACACAGCTTCATCGAGGTTGTAAAACCCAAACTGCCATCAGCTGAGGATCAATCTATCAGAACATATTCATTTGTTTGTGGGGGACACCTGGATCAAACCATGACAGTCCGCTACTGACCCCCACAAACTAATAATCATACAAGATATAAACACAATATGTTCAGCTCAACTCTTAAGTCCCCGCAGCTTTCAACTAAGCCATAATACCAAAAATAAACCCATAATGGCACAGAAGGGATAGCTGGGTTCATTGGTAGTTCTATGTCCATTCTGTTCAAGAGTCTCCACACTGCTTTACATAACGGTTGAACGAGTTTGCAATCCCACCAGCAGTGAATGAGGGTTCCTTTTTCTCCTGCATACTCGCCAGCAAAGATTGTTGTTGATTTTCTTTATGATTGCCATTCTGACAGGGTTAAGGTGGTATCTCATTGTGGTTTGGATTTGCATTTTCAAGATGCTTAAGGATGCTGAGCACTTTCTCAGGTGAGAAAAAGCCATTTGTGTTTCCTCCTCTGTGAATTCTCTGTTGAGATCAGTGCCCCATTTTGTGAGGGGGCAATTTAGGTTTTTGTTATTAATTTTTTTGAGTTCTTTGTAGGTTCTGGAAATTAGGCCTCTGTCTGAGTTGTCGCTAGGGAAAATCATCTCCCAGTTTCAAGGGGATCTATTGACTTTGAGAACAGTGTTTTGTCTGTACAGAAGCTTTTGAGCCTGATCAGGTCCCATTGGTTAAATGACTTACACTTCCTGGGCTACTGGAGATTTGCTCAGGAAGTTGTTCCCTACTCCTATCACATGTAGGGTTCTTCTTACTTTTTCTTCCAGGGTGTTCAGGGTTACAGGATTGATATTGAGGTCTTTGATCCATTTGGAATTGATCTGTGTGCATGGTGAAAGGAGTGGGTCTATTTTCATTTTTTTACACGTGTTTATCCAATTTGTCCAGCACCATTTGTTGAAGATGCTATCTTTGGCCCAGCATACATTGTTGGCACTCTTGTCAAAGACTAAGAAGCTAAAGTTACTTGCATTAAAGGCTGGGTCTTTGAGTTTATTCCACTGGTCAGACTGTCTGTTTTTCTGCCAATACCATGCTGTTTTAGTTACTGTAGCTTTGTAGTATGTTTTAAAGTCAGGTATGGTAATACCTCCTGCATAATTTTTTTTTCTCAGAATAGTTTTAGTTATTCAAGGTCTCTTACCCTTCCAAAAAAATTTAGAGATTATTTTTCAACATCTCTGAAGAAGAAGTTTGGGAATTTTATTGGCATAGCATTGAAACTGTAGATTGCTTTTGGCAGGATTGCCATTTTTACTATATTGATTCTCCCTATCCATGAGCATGTAATGTCTTTCCATCTCGTCACATCCTCCTCTATTTTGCGCTTGAGTGTTTCAATATTTTCCTTATATAAGTCTTTCACTACCTTGGGTAGTGATATTCCCAAGTATTTGATTTTATTTGAGGATATAGAGAACAGGACAGTTTCTCTGATGTCTTTTTCCAAATGTTTATCTTCTGTATATAGAAAGGTACTAAATTTTGTGTGTTAATTTTGTATCCTGCCACTCTGCTGAAGGCATTGATCACCTTCAGGAGATTAATAGTACTGTTCTTTGGGTCTGATATATATAAGATCATGTCATGTGCAAAGAGTGATAGTTTGACTTCTTCCTCTCCGCTTTGTATCCCTTTTATGGTGTTTTCTTGTATTATAGCTTGGGCTACAACTTCAAGCACTATGTTAAATAGCAGTGGTGAGAGTGGACATCCCTGTCTTGTTCCTGAGTTGAGGGGGAACTCCTTGAATCGTTCCCCATTGTGGATGATTTGTGCTTTAGGAGATTTGTATATTGACTTTATCATGTTGAGGTATAGGCCATCTATGCCTGTTGTTTCCAGGGTTTTGAACATGAAGTGGTGTTCAATTTTGTCAAAATCCTTCTCAGCATCAATTGAGATGACCATGTGATTTTTGCAGTTGAGTTTGTTAATGTGGTGAGTTATATTCATCGACTTGCATATGTTAAACCATCCCTGCATCCCTGGGATGAAGCCGACTTGGTCAGGGTGAATTATAAACTTGATGTGGGTTTGCATGCGGTTACGTAAGACTTTGTTTCGAATTTTTGCATCCAATTCATCAGGTCTGTAGTTTTCTTTTTTTTGTTATATCCTTGACTGATTTGGGAATTAGGGCGATCGTAGCTTCATAGAAGGAGTTGGGGAGCCTACCCTCTTTTTCTATGTCCCTGACAAGCTTCAAAAAGATAGGTTTCAGTTCTATGATGAAGGTTTGGTAGAATTCAGCTGAGAAACCATCTAGACCTGGGCTTTTCCGTTTGGGGAGGTTCTTGATTACTGATTCAATCTCTGTGATTGTTATCGGATTATTTAGGATTTTTACTCTGGTCTGAACTTTAGAAGTTGGTAGGTGTCCAGGAATTTATCCATTTCTTCCAGGTTCTCTAATTTTGTGGAGTAGAGGTTTTGGAAGTATGACCTGGTGATACTTCCAATCTTTTCAGGATCTGTTGTGATCTCACCCTTGTCATTTTTTATTTTGATAATTTCAGCCTTCTCGGTTTTTCGTTTGATTAAGTTGGCTAGGGGTTTGTTGATCTTATTGACTTTTTCAAAGAACCAACTCTTTGATTTGTCTCTTTTTTCAATCATTTTCTTTGTTTCCAAGTCATTAATCTCAGCTCTGATCTTAATTATTTCCTTGCGTCTCGAGCTCCTAGAGTTGGATTTTTCCATCTGTTCTAATGACCTTATGTGTGAGGATAGTTGGTTGATTTGAGACTTCTCTGTCTTTGTTATGAAGGCATTTAGTGCAATGGGTTTCCCCCTTAGAACTGCCTTCATTGTGTCCCACAATTTCTGAAAGGTTGTGTCCTCATTATCATTTGTTTCTAGGAAGTTCTGGATTTCCTGTCTGATTTCTTGTTTGACCCATTCATTGTTCAGAAGCGAGTTGTTCAGTCACCAGTATCTGTTGAGATTTTTGGATCCTCTTCCATTGTTAATTCATACCTTTAATGCGTTGTGGTCTGATATGATGCAGGGGATTACATTGATTTTTCTGAATTTGCTGAGGGATGATTTATGGCCCAGTATATGGTCAATTTTGGAAAAAGTTCCATGTGCTGCTTAGAAGAATGTGTAATCTGTGTCCTTGGGGTGGAATGTTCTGTAGATGTCTGTTATCCCTTGTTTGTCTATGGTGACATTTAGCAGCTTGATTTCCCTGCTTGTCTGTTGTTTGTACGATTTGTCTAGGGATGACAGTGGAGTGTTAAAGTCTCCTACTATGATGGTGTTGTCATCTATAGCTGCTTTGCTTTTGAGTAATTTATGCCTAATGAACTGAGGGGCCTTTGCATTTGGTGCATACATATTTAGTATAGTGATGTCTTCTTGTTGTATTGTTCCCTTGACGAGTAGGAAGTGGCTATCATCGTACTATTTTATTGCTGTTGGTTTAAAGTCTATTTTGTCAGATATTAGAGTAGCCACACCTGCTTTTTTATTCTTCCCACTAGCCTGGAAAATTGTTTTCCACCCTTTTACTCTCAGTAGGTTACTGTCTTTAGTGATAAGGTGTGTTTCTTGAAGTCAACAGATGGAAGGGTCCATTTTCCTGATCCAACCTGCTATCTTGTGTCATTTTACAGGAGAGTTTAGTCCAGTTACATGCAAAGTTATAACTGAGGTTTGCCATGTTGTAGAGACTATGGAGGTTGGTATCTGAGCTGTTGCTGCTATCTCTTTTGTGTTACCTTGCTTGTTCTCGGTTCCTTTCCTTGAGTTGGTTGTTTGTTTTGTCTACATGGGATATCTCATGAAGTATCTTTTGAAGGTTTGGTTTTGTGCTCAAGTATTTGTAAAGCTGATTAGTCTCGTGGACTACATTAATTCCTCCATCAATTATGATGGGTAACTTTGCTGTGTAGCATAGTCTAGGTTGGAATCCATTCTTCTTTAGGCCTAGAATTGCTTTGTTCCAAGCTCTCCTGGCTTTTAAAGTTTCTATGGAGAAGTCTGATGTGATTCTAATGGGTTTTCCTTTATATGTGAGTTTCCTTTCTCTTGTTGCTCTAAGGACTCTCTCTCTTTATCCTCAATGTTTGGCATTGTAACTAAAATATGTCTTGGGGTTTTCCTCCTTTGGTCCAATTTGTTTGGGGTCCTCCGTATTTCTTTTAGTTGTACAGGACTATCTCTTGCCAAGTATGGAAAGTTTTCTTGAATAATTCTGTTGAAAATATTTTCTATGTGCCTTGTTTGGTTTTCTTCTCCTTCTGGGATCCCCATGATCCTGAGATTAGGTCTTTTTAATGGTATCCCACATTTCCCTTGAGTCTTGTTCACTTAGTCTTTTGAATTTTGTCAAGGTTCTGATTTCCCTCGAAGTCTCCTCTGTTCTGTCTTCCATGTCCAAGGTTCTGTTTTCCCAGTGATTAATCCTCTTGGTAAGAGATTCTAGGGATGTTCTTATTATTTCAATATGATTTTTGTTTTCTGCAACTTCTTTTTGGGTTGCTTTTATCATCCTGTTGAGATGTGATTTCATTTCAATGTTTGATTTAATTACTTCTTCCTGACAGTCATTCTTATATTTGCAGATGTCTTCGGTTAATTTGGAAAGCTGGATTTTGATACCTTCAGTTAGCTGGCTTGTCTTTAGTTCTGATATGTCTCTTCTGATATGTCCATTTGGTTCTCCTCTAATATATTAAGCCTGATGGCAAAGCTAGTGAGCTGTCTTTGTACACTTTCAATATGTTGGTCCATGTTTTCTTGCATGACTAACATTAAGTTCTCCTTAGGATCTGTGCCAGTATGATCGGGATTTAGTGTCGTGTCATCCTGGGCCTGCCTCTGCTCTCTCTCTTTAGTGGTATTGTTGTTGTCATTTGGCGTGGTTTCCTCAGATGGTGTAATATTCTTGCGTTGATGTCTGCCCATTTTGATTCCACTTGAGGTGGTTGGAGGAATGCCTTTGAGATATCTGCAGGGGTCAGTGAGTGTGGGGGAGTGGGGCTGTAGGTGTCAGTGGTTGTGGGGTATAGCAGGGAGCAGTGGGCACTGGTGTGGGGTCAGGCGTTCGGGGTTGTGGGGGTTGGTGGTCATGGGGAGACGTAGTGGACCCCTGGAGGTCATGGGTACAGGGGGTGGGGCCACTGGATTGGGCAGGGGAGGGGAGTAGGCCCGCAGGGGTTAGCAGGCAAGGGGGGTGATTCCACTGAAATCCCTGGAACTGGTGTTGCTGTATTCTCTGGGTGCAGATAGAGGTGCTAATGGGTTCCTCATGAGCAGAAAAGGAGCAAGGCAGATGCATTGGAGGCTGGAGGTCGGGGGGAGTGGCTGTGTAATAGCTCCTGGACTGAGTTGGCAGGCGGCAGCGAAAGAAAAGAAAAAAAAAAAAACAAAGAAAAAAAAGTAAACAAGGAAACAGAGTAGCAAGGTCCTGGGGGTGCGTGGCAGGCGCGCTGGGGGGAGGGGCTAGTAGGAGTCCCCGGTCAGACCAGGAAACAGAAAGAAAAGAAAAGAAAACCAAAGGAAACAGACTAGTGAGGGGTGGCGGGGTAGACGCGCTGGTGGCCAGAAGCCTGGGGGAGGGCTATGTACAGTCGCCCGATGGAAAAAAAAATATATAAGAAATAAAATAAAAGGAAAAAACCCAAAAAGTTGAAAAGGAAAGACATGCAAGGGACCAGGAGGGAAGGGAAAGACAGAGGGCAGGAGGTTCGGGGAGAAAACCCAAGGAAAGCCAGCTGAGGCTGAATGAAAGCCTCAGGTGGCCGGCAGGTTGAGGCTGCTCTGGCATGGCCTACCGGCTCTGGATGACTCACTGTCTCCTGCGAGTGCTGGTCCACACTGGCGGCTTCCAGTTGTAAGGATCCTGTGCCGGGAGGTGTCTGGAGCTCAGCACATGGCTACAGTTTGTGTCCACGATCTGGATCCCCGCTGAAAACCCTGACCCTTGTTTCCCAAGGTACACAATGTGTCTGCTAGTCAGCCATCTTCTCCTTTGTTTCATAAATAAATAATTTTAAATTAAATCAAAATGCCTTTTGATTTTTAAAAAGAATTATGTATTTATTTATAAGGAGAGATAGGAAAGACAGAGAAGAGAGAAGAGAGAGAGAGAAGTTATGGGCATGCCAGGGCCTCTTGCTACTGCAAAAGAACTCCAGGTGCATGTGCTACTTTGGGCATGTGGCTTTACATTAGTCCTGAGAAATCAAACCCAAGTTTACAGGCTTTGGAAGCAAGCACCTTTAACCATTGAACCATCTCCCCAGCTCCAAGGAGACACTTTTTTAAACAGGATAAATCTCCAGGTTGAAATCATTATTGCTGCCTCAGCCATTCATCTTCCAAGATTTCTATCAAGAAAATATTTGAATAGTTCTAAGGATTGACCCCAGGGGCTTACAACACATGCCAGGCAAGTATTCTACCACTGAGTGAGTACACCCTGAAGTCCTCCTCTTGCAAATATTTATTGAGCACATCGCCTTGCTAGACATTAAATTTAATGGTGAATGGGGATTCAATGTGTTCTGGACACAATTTGGCCTTTAAGGCTCTCAAAAGTCTAATGTTAGAAATCTTCTTAACAGGGATATTTGGCTGTCCAGGTATTACAGTTACCTTCTTGTTGCTGGAACAAAACACCTGAAGCAACTTACAGGTGGAAAGGATTTATATTTGGCTTGTAGTTTTGAGTAGAGGCTTCATTATGATATGCCCAAGCAGAGGCTGGGCATCATATCTTCTCACATCAGCTGGAAAGTTGCAGCAAGAGTGAGCTAGCTAGTGAACACTCTGTAGAGCTGGACTAATAAACCTCTAGGTCTTCCCTGAGTGACATACTTCTTCAAGCAAGGCTCCACCTCCCAAAGACTCCTCCAGCTGGGATTAAATAAGAGGCTTAATCACAGAAACATGAGGCTACAGGGGACATTTCCTAGTCAAACCACCACACCAGGTTTCTGTAACTCACCTTTTAGCTGAAATTGAATGCATGACCAGGTACGTAAGAAGCCCTGTGCAGAGGTCTTCAGAGACCTGGGGTTTTTGGAAAGCCCAACGTTACTGGTTTGTGGGCATCACAGCTGCAATTTTCATTTGCAAAGTCTGGAGGGAAGCTGCTCAGTCTCTTCATACTGCAAACTAGGCATCCTCTTTCTGACTGCATCAGGGCCATAACATTTGCCATCTTGTCCAAGGCTGCATAAATGTCACCTCTGGCTTTGGAAGCTAAGCCTAAGGTAAGCTATTTCTGTTCTCTTCCCTGCCTCCCAGGACTTCACCATGACCCTGTACTTGCGGCATTACTGGAAGGATGAGAGGCTGGCCTTCCCCAGCACCAGCAACAAGAGCATGACCTTTGATGGCAGGCTAGTGAAGAAGATATGGGTCCCTGATGTCTTCTTTGTTCACTCCAAAAGGTCATTCATTCATGACACCACCACAGACAACATCATGCTAAGGGTGTTCCCAGATGGCCAGGTGCTATACAGCATTAGGTAATTTCCTTGAGCCATTGTTCCATTGTCTCGTGTCATTCCAGGATATGTAGTCAGGTGTGTGGGTTGGCACAGCATTCTGATGCCAGTCATGATTGGCTAGAGAATAAATGGCCACACTAGTACGTGGCAAATTCCTTATCACTGAGGATCTTAAGTTTGGGTTAGAAGGTTACTTTAGTCTGGGTGAGGTGATGGAGACATTGGCTTTCTGATAGTTAACAAAGATTTAAAAATAATGACAATGGCTAATATTTATTAAGTATTATTGTAGGCTGACTTGTGGCCCAACTTGACTGATTTAAGCAGTAAAAGAAAAAAATTTAAGTATTTATTTATTTGCAAGCAGAGAGGGGGTGGTACCAGGGCCTCTCATTGCTGCAGATGAACTCCAGATATATGTGCCACTTTGTGCATCTGGCTTTACATAGGCAACAGGAAATTAAACCCAGGTTTTTAGGCTTTGCAGGTAAGTGTCGTAACAGCTAAGCCATCTCTCCAGGCCAAAAAAATAAAAAAATAAAAACAATTTATTTGTGTGTGTGTGTGTGTGTGTGTCTGTGTGTGTGTGTGTGTGTGTGTGTGTGTACATGCTAGGGGCTCTTGCCACTGTGAGAAACTCCAGATATACATGCCACTTTTTGTGTCTGGATATTGCAGAATTGAACCCAAGCCAGCAGGCTCTGCTGAAAGTGCCATTTCCCCAAGCCCTTAAGCAGTTTTTATTCTTGGTCTTCTTGTATGTTTCACCAGAACAAATGCTAACACTAATATAAGATATACTGTAGCCTTGGATGGAGAGTGGATAGGGGCCTTCCAGGAATATGTGGGGGAGGCAGCTGGCTGATGGCAATGCCTGAGAAGGGTGCAGGTGTGGACCAGCAGTTGGGCAGTGCAGCCAAGTAAAGGAGACCCAGCACAGCACTAGCACACCTATACCTCTGAAGAGGCCATGAAAAGGCAGCTACTCCATGTGCTCTACCATGCCCTCCTCAAAGTGGTGGTGCCTGAGCCAATGAGCCACTGCAAAAGCTAACATATGTGTTTGGGTTCTGTAGGATTACTGTCACTGCCATGTGTAACATGGACTTCAGCCACTTTCCCTTGGATTCTCAGACCTGCTCTTTGGAGCTGGAGAGCTGTAAGTAAAATGGTTCTTATTCCTTCAACTTCCTTCCTTCCCAATCTGCACTATTTTAGAAAGCACGAGTCTAAGTACTTTGGTTAAGAACTGTTTATGCTGGCAGAGGATCTCCTTGTTGCTTCTGCAGCATCAAGTCAATTTCATGTATTTTCCTCTCCCTAAAGATGCATATACAGATGAAGACCTAATGCTATACTGGAAGAATGGAGACGAGTCCCTGAAAACAGATGAGAAGATCTCTTTATCCCAATTTCTGATTCAGAAATTCCACACAACTTCCAGACTGGCCTTCTACAGCAGCACTGGTAGCTCATTATTGTCTTAGTCGGGCTCCAATGTGGAAAAAACACATTAATTCTTCAGATTTAACCTTATATATTCCCTGTGAAGTAATAAATACCAAACCATATCTAAGCCTGTATCTATTTCTATTTTTCCCAAACTACTGTGAAAAGTTATATAATGCTACATAAGAGAGTGAAGTAGTGGGTATTGATGAGACAGTTGTAGTTAGAGGGCTCAGGTTTTAAAAAGAAGGCTTTTCATTAGGTTTTCTACAGTTGGTGAGCGTACTCCTAGGAAAGCTCTCAGATGTCACTCACTGTCTTCTCCTGTGTCCCCAGGCTGGTATAATCGTCTGTACATCAACTTCACATTGCATCGCCACATCTTCTTCTTCTTGCTCCAAACCTATTTCCCTGCCACCCTGATGGTCATGCTGTCCTGGGTGTCCTTCTGGATCGACCACAGAGCTGTGCCTGCCAGAGTTTCACTGGGTAAAAGCTTTTGCTAAGGTGTGGTAGGATGGTTTTTGTTTTTTTGTTTGAAAGTCATGGGCTGGTTGTGGTGGCACAAGCCTGTAATTCCAGCACTCAGAGGCTGAGACAGGTGAAATAGGAGTTTGAAACCAGCCTCGGCTACATATAGAGACCTTGCCTCAAAAAAAGTAAAGTAAACCTTCAAAAGTCTTAACTGATGGCTCTTAGAAGGAGCAACTTTTCTGCCTGCCTCTTGTCTGTGCCACTCTGATGAAGCCTCAGTTTCCTCAACCACATTATGAAAACTGTGGGAGCTAAAAATATCTCCACTTGAATGGTAATGGTTTAAAAACTTATAGCTGATTTGGAGGCACAGACTTCCACAAGGGGCAGTGTTGAAATTCAGTACTTAAATAAATAAGCTGATTCTGAAATAGTAAAATTCTATTCTTAAATACCAAACTTGTTTGTACAGCCTAAAGGCAAGGCTGTGATTTCTGGGAAGGGAAGGGCTACATCTGAAGCTGCAGTTTTAGTTCTTTCCAGATCATGAATTCCAGAGTGAAAATTTATAATCCATTATTGCAATTTAGACAAAATCAGGTTGGGCCCGGAGAAATGGAAACACTTATTCAGCAGGCCTCAGTGGAGAAGAAATGGGCGTAGTAAGCTTCTGGGATACTACACAGAAATTGTGGGCTTTAGTTCCTTCAGATGTGCCCTTAAACCACTGTATTTAATTCTGCATTATGATTGGTCCTTCCTAAAGCACTCATGACCTTGTCATCCATATCAGAGAAAGGCAATCTCCCAAGCTGACTGAAAACAGCAGCCAGCTAAGGGGAGACATTTGGGAAGCAGTGAATGGGGCTACCAGGTGGAAACATGTCCAGGAAGTATCTCACACATTTAAGAGACAGAGAATGTGAAGTCATGACTGTGGAAACCATTGTCTGGACCATGGTCAGCAGCTGAACTAAGACTGGGTTTTACAGGCATCATGACGGTGCTGACCATGTCCACCATTATCACCGGCGTGAACGCCTCCATGCCCCGTGTGTCCTATATCAGAGCTGTGGACATCTACCTCTGGGTCAGCTTTGTGTTCGTGTTTCTCTCGGTGCTGGAGTACGCAGCTGTCAACTACCTGACCACGATCCAAGAGCAGAAGGAACAGAAGCTGCGGGAAAAGGTGAGGCAACTTCATTCATTTCCTCCTTTAAGCTCATGTTGTTTGGATGAGAACGAGACGATTAATCTGCAGGGCCAGTTCAGTTGGCACATACTGAAAAGGTTGGTATTTATGCCTAAGTGTTGCTAATCATCTGAATGATCTCCTTTTGCCCAGATAGAAACCGTGAGTAGGTAAGGCAGAAATAACTGAAAGAATAAGGTGATGTTTATCCATCCATACATTCTATACTAGTTCCAATATTGCTAAAGTTTTGCCATTTTTGTTTGCTTTTTTCCTATATAAACATATTTTTGCAACTTTTTAAACAAGTTATTTTAGGACAGCTCAGTGGTTAAAGGCACTTGCTTGCAGGCCCAGTTTCAATTCCCCAGTACCCATATAAAGCCAGATGCACAAAGCGGTGCATGCATCTGGAGCTCATTTGAAGTGGTAAGAGGTCCTAGCATGCACATGCTCTCTCTCTCTCTCTCTCTCTCTCTCTCTCTCTCTCTCTCTCTCTCTCTCTCTAATCAATAAGTACAATAAATAAATTATTTATATTTGTGTGTGTGGTTATGTAGGCGGAGTGGGTGGTGAAGGGGGCATGCATGCCATTTCATACCTGAGGAGGTCAGAGGACAACTTTTGGGTCAGTACTCACTTTTCCACTTTTGAGGAAAGTTTGAAGCAGGATTCCCTACCTGGGTTCTTGTTCTGCTGTTCTTTGCTGTGTTAGCCATGAGATTCTGGGAAATTCTGTCTTGGATAATGTGCTAGGTTTGCAGAAGTCTGCCAAGGCTTTAGGGTTTTTATGCGAGGTCTGGGGATTGAACTCAGGTACTCCAGCATGAGTGGTGAGTGCTTTATCCACTGAGCCAGCTCCAGCCCTGTATAAACACATTTCTTTTTTATTTGCTTTGGTAACTTGCTTTATTTTTAGTCCCTTTTGACCAAAGTCTCTTTACCTAAATTTTTCAGCCTAGGTCCTTAACACATTGTGGTGTTATTCACACAGTACTGTGCAGCTTGCTTTTTTCTGTCCATTATTATTTTAGCCTTGTTTTGAATGTGCTCCACCCCTTCATGCCTTGGCCTATTTCATTTCTCTTTACTATAAATTTTACTCCAACTTCAGTATCAGCTCTTCCTGTTTCCCAAACTGGGATTCTGTTGAGATGAGTTTATCTTTTCACATTAAGTCACACCTCAGGCAGATGCAATGCTCTTCAATTAACCCTTTCTCAGATGAAGCTGGGGGAAGAAATGAACAGGGTTATCTGAGGGGGAAATGTGCCTAAAATAGCCTCCTTCAGCAGTGGCCATAAATAGAACAGCTTCCTTTAAAAGGGGCTGGAGAGTATGCTCAGTGGTTAAAGGCCTCCCTACCTGGGTTTGATTCCCCAATACCACATAAAGCCAGATGCACAAAGTGGCTCATGCAACTGGGGTTCACATATGTACATTTTTGATGAAGCAATTAAGCTTATCAAAAATGTGTCATAGAGGCCTGTGTGGTGTTGTAAACCTTTAATTCCAGCATTCAGAAGACTGAGGTAGGAGAATCACTAAGTCTGAGGCCAGCCTGGTTAAGTTCCAGGTTAGTCTGGGTGAGTGAGACTCTGCTTCAAAAAAAATTATTATAAGTACTATGACCCTTAACTTTTTTTTCTCTATTTTGGAGACAAACAAGGCCTCTCACTAATAGCCCAAGCTGATTCACCTGTCTCAGCTTCCTGAATATCAGCATTACAGGCATGTACCACTATACCCACTTATGAAACTTAGCTATTACTTAAATTTAACTCTTTGAAATAAGGATAATTTTTACCTTAATTTAAAAAGTATTTTTACAAAGTATTTCTTTGTAAGTAGAGATAGAGAGAAGAGGTGGGAAGAGAATGGGCATACCAGAGCCTTTAGCTGCAGCAAATGAACTCCAGATGCATGTGCCATTTTGTGCATCTGGCTTTACGTGTTTATTGGGAAGGCAACCCAGGGTCATTAGACTTTGCAGGCAAGTGCCTTAACCACTGAGAAATCTCCTCAGCCCTCAAAATATTTTTATTTATTTGATAGAGAGGGGAGAGAAAGAGAGAGAGAGAAGAGGCAGATAGAAAGTGAGTATGGGCATGCCAAGGCCTCCTGCCACTTTAGACAAACTTCAGAGGCATTCGCCACTTTGTGCATTTAGCTTTATGCGGATACTGGAGAATCGAATCTGAGTCATCAGGGTTTGCAAGCAAGCACTTTTAACCACTGAACCATCTCTCCAGCCCCCTTAAATTTTTTTTTAGCTCTAGGGAGAGAATAATCCAGGGTTTTGCATTAGCCAAGCAAGTTATACAGCCTTTCCTAACTTTTAAAAAATTCATGTACAAAGAGAATATATGGATTTAAATTCCTGCTTCAACCACTCAGGAACCAGAGGCAGAAGGATAGAGAGTTCTAGGGCAGCCTGGGCTACATAGTGAAACCTTGTC
The DNA here is from genome assembly GCA_004024765.1 of Zapus hudsonius. Classification (NCBI taxonomy): domain Eukaryota; kingdom Metazoa; phylum Chordata; class Mammalia; order Rodentia; family Dipodidae; genus Zapus; species Zapus hudsonius. Next base: position 9,024 of record PVHP010027135.1, on the reverse strand, counting down.
CAAAAAAAAATTCTAGTTCTTATACCTGCTATTTGGCTTCAAGAGAACTACACAGATCTCTTGGTATCCATTTTTTCCTCTACAACTTGGCTGGATCAGTGGTTTTCAATTCTGGTTGTACACTTGATAGTTTAACTAGTCTAGAGTGGAGTCTTGGTGATTCTGATAGGCAACCTGGGTAGAGAAGCAGAGTACTAATGCTATCTAGAGAACCTTGTAACTCTGACTCTCTGGGGGGGGGTGGCTACTGAGTAGCAATGGGGCTTTTCTCTCTATCCAGGCCATCTCATTTGCCCATCTCACAAGGCCTTTTGTGTTTGCTACCTGTAGTTATCATGCGTATGTGGAATGCTTCCTTCAAGAACCATGATACTGGATGGAAGCTACAGTGAGTCTGAGGCCAATAGCCTGGCTGGATACCCAAGAAGTCATATTTTGCAAGAAGAAGAAAGGCAAGACAAAATAATGGTCCATCTGGCCCTGAACAGCGAATCAACCTCCTCTAGAAAGAAAGGCTTTCTCAAGGGCCAGATGGGGATTTACATCTTTCAGAATACCCATACCATTGACAAATACTCCAGGTTGATATTCCCTGCCTTCTACATATTTTTCAACTTGATTTATTGGTCAGTATTTTCCTAGAGGCTCAAGGCTGTGCCTAGGAAAGGACTTGGACATCCATTGGTGAACACATGGACCTGATGACCACACTATCCACACCAGGCCAAGAAACTGCTCTTCAACCACCAAGAGGAGCATCGCTCTGTTGGGGGAATCTAGAGACCTCTCACTGCCCTCAATCATGCTGTTCCTCATTCATGTTGGGTTCTGTCACACTTTTCTCTGAATAGTCTATCTTGTGTTTCTGTGTGTAAACTTGTTCCAAAATATCCTTCCTATTTACAAAAAGATTCAAATGCTTTCCAGAGACTCCTGTGATGCCCAAAATTCCATCGTGGAAAGAAAGAGAAAATGAAGGGAAAGTTCAAGGACATGCTGGGTAGGAAATTTAGAAGAAACATATGTGAACCCATAAACTGGAGTAAGTGCCTACTACCTGGAAAGGAAAAAACCCTCAGATCCTAGATAAGAAATTTATATTGTGCCAGGAACTATATAAATGTACAAATAACCTTTTTCCTCAGAAAACTTCTCTCACTTGTGCTCATTCTCCACATAAAACACTTCTGTCTTCTCTCTCCCCTCAACCCACTTACCCACATACCATTCTATTTGCTGCTATTACTACTCCAGGTCTGTCTTGAAAAGCATTTCTTTATGAAGCCAGCTCTTTGGAATCTTCTTATGGTACAAGACTAAGGCTGGGGAGGTGAGGACTTGGGAATTTGAGATAGCATAGTGTGGTCCTAGAGAGAAGAAGCCATGGGTCTGCTATGGAAATCTGATACCCTCCTACCTATCCCTTGGTTCCTCCCCAGCAGAGCAGTGTCTGTCATTAGCAGCAGCAGCCCTGTGTCCCAGCCTGGTCCACCTCCACGGATCCCACCTACTCAAACCAGAAGAGTCCCATACTCTACAATCATCTATCCCTTACTTTCCCAAGCTAGTGACTCTTTCCTCTACTGTAGCTGTCTGATTTTACTGAACCTATACTGTTATGAATGGCCACTAAGGAACTCCTAGATCACCAAATCTCTAACAGAATTTTCGATGGTATAAAGGGCACAATTTTGACAGACTTCTTCCTTTAAATCCTACCTTTTGACTTCTTTCCAGGAGTGGAAGGGAATTTTTAGTTTCAGTTCTTTGCTTGCTGAAGGACATTCACTCTTCCTCTCTGTCGCTGCCAGCTTCATGCTTGGGCCTGGGTATTTACTTGGTCAAGGGTAGAAAAGGAGAGCACACACCCCTCCCCAGTGAGGAACTCCAAGACAAGCATTAGTTCTGAGGACTGAAAATGTACAGAATACCAGAGCCTGCAAGAGTTCAAGGCAGTGGGGAGGCTAGGGTGCTGATACTACCTGACCCTCTCACTCTCTCAGAATGATTGACCATATCATTGCCCTGTGTAACCCATATCTCTGCTCCTTCCCCAGCATCAGTTCTGTACCAGTTTCCTCCATTCCCTTATATTGACCTGGTTCTTTGCCTGCGCAAAGTCATAAAAAGTGTTCAGAGACACAAATGGTTCAATGTGTGATGCAAATTCTGAAGAAGAATGAATACCATTGGGAAGACTGAATCTCAGGAGTAAACGTTTAGTGGCTTGCTCATATAATCACACTAGATATTTTGTTCTCAGAATTCAGAAGACATCTATTGTTTGATTGTAACTTTGTGAAATAAGGAATAAAAAGAAATGTAAATTTTCATCCAACAGTAGATAATTTTGTATGGAGCGAGGGATCATAATAAAGAATGAGTGAGGTAGGGAAAAGACACTTACTTATTCTGTCCTTAGAGAAAGAAGGTAGTGTAGGTGAAATAGTAGCCCACTATCCTAGGCAGCAGAAAATGAAGCCCTTTACCTGTCCAGTTGGGCCAGGCTTAATTGGACATGCATTTAACCCAAGCCACTCCAAGGGCTGAGGCTGAGGCAGGAGTATTGCAAGTTCAAGACCACCCTGGACTACAGAGTGACCTCAAGTCAGCCTAGAGACAAATTACTGAAATCTTGTCTTAAAGTAAAAAGAGGAGGGCTATGGATGCAGCCCAGTGGTAGAGCACTTGCCCTGTATGTTGAAGGCACTGAATTTAATCCTCGATAAAGAAAAAAAAACTGCATACAGACATTTATCCATATAGAAGATATTTATTGATTTCTAATAGATATAAGACACCAAGTTTTTGATGATGATTTTTGATGTTTAAATGTATGGATAAAGTTCTGGTATCAAAAGGCTAGTGATCCTTGGCAATGTGATGGTGGTTGGTAGGAGCAGTTCTGGGGCAGGGGAGGTAGCCAAATGCAGCCCTCAGCAGTGCAGATAGTAATTTCTGGAAGCTTCAAATATATCTGAAGAGGAACTCATTAACATGAAAGCAAAGCTGTTCAGCACCCTGCCTCTCCCTTTTTCTTTGTAGAAACTGCTTCAGTCCATTTTTACTTCCTTCTGTTCGACAGGTCAGAAAATACAGACATTTACTAACACATTTACTACGTGTGATGATGAACTAATTCAAACCAACCCACATAATTGTCCCCCAGGGACACAGGAATTCAACCTCAGTTCAGAAAATCCCTGACATCTGACGTAGGAGGATTTGTAGGTTTAGTGGAAATTGCTTTCTCCTACTCACCAGATTAGAGACTGTCAGTTGATTTTTTTTTTTGCATGAGTAAACATCCTTCTAATAATGAGCAGAGCAATAATGTCTTAGGAGAGAAAAGGAACATTCGTTTTCTTCTTGCTGTTTCTTGGGAGAACTGTTTGATTTGGAAATCCATGTTGGCTGACCAGAATATGAAATTTGGCATCTTCCTTTTGTGGTGGGGATGGGTTTTGGCCACTGAGAGCACAGTGCACTGGCCAAGAAGAGAGGTACAGGAGACGTCTAAGAAAGGCAGGTGAGTGGCAATGAGGGACAGAGGGCGAAAGCAGGCTTCCAGTATTGTTCTGGCAAGCCAACAACATTTCCAGCTTATGTGTTTTGTGTGGGTGCCTTTCCCTTCCTTTTCCCTTTGTTCTCCTTCCCTTTTAGGAAACAATATGAAACAATAAACACTTAATAGTATTATCATTATGTTTTTTAAAATCCCTTATTAATTATCCTGGATGAAAGAAAAATTCTGGGAAAAAAGAATACATGTACATTAAAAAAATCATCTGATGCCTGAGGGCAAATCTGCAAGTTCTCAAATCACCTTTGATTTGTGGTAACGATTCTATTATTTCCATTAGATATGTGAATCTCTTTTCAGTCTTGTTTTAAAAGCAGTTTTCGTCAGCTGCATATCTAGAAGGATTGTTAGATTGTCTCCTACCTGTAACCTGAAGGGGGCAGGGATGGAACCAACCACTCACACATACTAACAGCCTGTACAGATGGGACCTTCCATGGACTCACTTGGGCCCCAGTCCTATGTGTGCCCTGCCTACTGGCTTGTCCTGCATCTGCCAATAAACCAGGAGTTGGGGACCACCCAACCCAGCTCTGTCTCTTTACTAGTGAAGAAATGGAGTTTGTAAGGCCATCCTTTAGTTTTTATTATCAGCTTTCCTTTTTTGGATGTAAATCTGCAGTCAGAAATATCAACCAACATGAAAAGAAGTCCTATTTTCAGAAGTTTTGATCCAGTAGGACAGCGTGTGTCTTGTTCCTTAGGCCCTCCTGGGGTTTACAAGGGCCTTTTGCATATGGACTCCCAAGCTCCAGCTATAGCTCACTGCACTAGTTTCTATAACATCACACACACAAAGAAATAAAAGCTGAACTACCTGTTGGTCACAGGAACTTGGGGTACAGAAAAGACCAATCTGCTCAGAGTTGGGACTTACTTGTGCAAACATTGTTATTTGTGAAGTAATGCAACCTATAAATTATTTGTACCAAATATGTTTGTGGGTATTAAAGCAACAGCAACCAAGCCCTGCTAACTGTCACCAAAATCTCAGCCTTTTTACCAAGCCAGAGTTAGACTGTCAACCAATTTGCTAATGATAGACAAGTCACAGAAACTGAAATAGATCTTTCTTGGTTGGTTGGTTGTTTGGTTTTCAAAGCAGGGTCTCATTATAGCCCAGACTTATCTGAAACTGACTCTGTAGCCCTGAATAGGCCTTGAACTCACAGCAATCCTCCTGTTTGGTTTTCAAAGCAGGGTCTCACTATAGCCCAGACTTACCTGAAACTGACTCTAGCCCTGAATAGGCCTTGAACTCACAGAAATCCTCTTACTTCAACCTCCCAAGTTCTGGGACTACACCTGGCTGAAACACTTTTTTTTGTTGTTGTTGTTTTGAGTTAGGATCTCACACTAGCCCAGGTTGACCTGGTGCTCATTCTGTAGTCCTAGGCTAGCCTCAAATTTATAGCTATCCTCCTACCTCTGCCTCACAAATGCTGGGATTAAAGGCATTCACCATCACACCTACTTTGAAACAGACTTTTTAAACATATTTTTGTTTATTTACAAGGAAGAGAGAGAGAGAGAGAGAGAGAGAGAGAGAGAGAGAGAGAGAATGGGTGTGCCTCTTGCTGCTGCAAATAAATTCAAGATGTATGCACCTCTCTGTGCATCTGGCTTTATGTGGGTACTACAGAACTGAACTCTGGCTGTCAGGCTTTGCATGCAAGCTCCTTTAACCACTGAGCAATCTTGCCAGCCCTAAACTTTTTTTTTTAAGGTGCGAACATCCTTTATTGGGTGCAAGTCAGCGGAGAAAGGGCCGTCTGCAGTCGTGCTCGCTCTGCGACTAAATTTTTTTTTTTCAATACAGCCATTCCAAGTTTTATTTTCTTAGCACAAACATTGGTGGAACCCATGAGAATATGTCTTGTGTTGCTCTGACTCTCTGACTCTGATTCAGGTGTTTTAAATTTTCTTTGAGCAGGGTAAGAGCAGGTTTGTGAAACTAATAAAATTTTTAAAAATTTATTCATGTAGGCACATTTGTGAGTGTTGGTGTGGGTGTCCGTATATGTGTGCCATGGTCTCTTGCTGCTACAGTAAATACATGCATCACTTTGTGTCCAGATTCATGTGGATGTTGGGGAACTGACTTGGGTTATCAGGCTTGCAATTAAACACCTTTAACCACTGAACCATCTCTAGTCCATAACCATCACTTTTAGTTAAATTAAAAATTAAAGTGCTGGATACATCCATATATCCTTGGTGGCCCTGAGTAAGGGTGGGAAAGAGAGGATGGAATCAAGGAAAATATCAGAAATTCCAGAGTGCATAATATATGTCTTTCTGTGGCTATCAAAATGCCAAGCAAAGAAGATCACCTTCATCAGCCAGTCCTTGCTTTCCTGTCAGAAGTATCCCTCTAACTACTCTGAAACAAGGTGCTCAGCAAAGTGAAGTGGAATGTACTAGTCTGAATGGGCCTTTCAGTAGCCCTCCATTTTCATGAGCTGTAGCCTGTCTGACCTTGGAGAGTTCAGAAGCCTGTTGTGGGAAAATATCTTTCATACACAGACTCAGTCATTCTATGGGTTGGAAGATTTCATTCTCCCCAAAATGAAGATCGGTGTTCAAGACCTATATATCCTGTTCAATCTAAAAATCTGTCTCACACGTCCTAATATCATCCAGAGACATGTCTATTATTTTTTCATTCCTTCTTGGGGGTTCATTCAGTTAGTATTTGCTGGATCTGAACTATTTCTTTTTTGTTTTGGTTTACAAGTTAGTCTTCTGCTTGAGGGATAGTAGCTCAGATCTTCCATACCTAACCCAAGTTCCTGTCAGTTGGAAGAGATCGTCCAAAATAACAACATGCCCAATACCGTTGACAAGCTCCTAGACACAGATCCTATCACATTAAAGGTTACTTAGGTTCCCCCAATGTATCTTGGTTCTCTTGAGTGCATGCATAGAAAAGTAGAGGTATTCTTAGCTTGTTTCATTGCCTTTATGTTCAGTCAATTTACCTTTAGCCTTGGGAAGCTTTTAAAAATACCAGTGTCTAGGCACCTGTTCCCAAATGATCTAACTCAGAGTTCTCAGTGGAAGGGTCTGGGCATTGCTACTTTAAAAACACCATGAGTGGTTGAGAGCCAGTGTCTTAGACCTTCTGGGCTAATTTCTTTACCCAGAAATCTGAAGAAAGGAAAAGGAGAGATCTAATGGCTAAAAGAAGAAATAGCACATCTTGTCAAACTTTCTATGAGCACGTAAGAACACAGATGATTTTGACTTGCCTTGGAAAGCGTATGTAATCATCCTGTTTTTCCTCCTGTGGCAGCCCAATTCTGAAGCGAAGCCCTGACATCACCAAGTCACCTCTCACCAAGTCTGAACAGTTGCTGAGAATAGATGACCATGATTTCAGCATGAGACCTGGCTTTGGAGGTATAAGATAGACATTCTTAGGAGGTGGGTGGGAGGAATCTTCTTTTTCTTACGGTTCTCACTATCCATGGGCACAGGCCATCAAGCCCAGGTGCCACCCAGCTCTGCTGATCAAATCTGCCTTACTTGTGCTTGAAGGGCAAAGCATCTTCTAAGAATGTGTCCAATTGCCCTGGGCTCTACTGAGCATTCAGAGCACCTGCCTGTTGGTGGCCAGGCTAAGCCAATCAGCTGTCCTTGGGAAAGTTCTTGAAAAGGCTCACTCAAGATTAGTAAGGTAAAGGGCTAGCTAACGGAAGTTGTAGCTAATGCAGCCTCCTGAAAAGGCTTGAAGTTCTTAGCAACAACCTTGAACTGAATTTGTTCCCATCTGGGAGCTGGCAGGTCAGTTCTGCTTACATACTTCAGAGCAGAAGGTGGTTTGCTGCATTTAATTAAATGAAAATTGCTTGATAAAATAATGATTCATGTTGTAGTCAGCTTTCTAGTTCCTGTGCAGAAAGAACCCAAACAAAAGTGGCTTCTAGAGGAATGGGTTTATTTGGCTTACGGACTCGAGGGGAGACTCCATTCTGGCAGGGAAAAGGATGGCATGAGCAGAGGGCTGGACATCACCTCTGCCACAGCACTGCAAACAGCGGCAGGAAGGTGTGCCAAATACTGGCAAGGGGAAGCTGGCTTATAACCCCATAAGCCCGCCCCTGACAACACAGCTTCATCGAGGTTGTAAAACCCAAACTGCCATCAGCTGAGGATCAAGATATCAGAACACATTCATTTGTTTGTGGGGGACACCTGGATCAAACCATGACAGTCCGCCCCTGGCCCCCACAAACTAATAATCATACAAGATATAAACACAATATGTTCAGCTCAACTCTTAAGTCCCCGCAGCTTTCACCTGAGCCATAATACCAAAAATAAACCCATAATGGCACAGAATATTCACAATGCGAAACATGAGGCACAGCAAAAACAGACTGACCAATACAATACAAGATTTAAAACAAACAGGGCACCATCAATCTCTAACTCCAAGCTCAATGATTCTTAACCAATAACACAAGTCTCTTGGAGATTCAATTCCTCCCCTCCAGCTCGGCTACTCACAGTCCGGGAAAACGTCATCCGGTGCTGGCAGCTCGCCTTGGCACCCAGCCACAATCCTGGAATTCTTTGGGTCTCCATTGCAACCCACAGTTCATCCTCATGGCTCCATCGGGCTCCATGCAGGCAACCTTGCACACCTGCTTCACATGCCAATGGCCATTTTTCAAAAACAAAACTGTGTTGCAAATTCAATGACCCTTTCTCCTTCCATTTGCCATACTCCACAGAACCAGGTGGGCTACCAACTTGTTAATCCAGGGGGGAACAAAGCATTCAGGCCCTTTACTTCAAAGAGTCCGCATTCTTCCTGTTGTTTCAATGCAGACCAGCTGGCCCAATCTCAATGGTTGTAATCTCTCAAACAATTGCAGATGAATGGGCAGCAGTTTCTACCCAAAGATCTTTCTTTCTGTGCCATCTCCATCTGTTCATACCAGTCTATCTTTACGTCAAGCAACCCTACACAGGTTTCCAGGACACAAGCAGACAGAACGCAGCAAGCCTCTCACACAAACTGCTTCTGGCACAGTCCTGAAAAAGTTCTTTCTCCCCCTCGTAAGCCAAACCTCACAGTCCATAGTACTTACTTCATTCAGGTCTTTTAATTCTGACCAGAATGGTCAACAAGCTGTACTCACAGCACTGCGAGGCATCTCTCAGGCTGAGATTTCAAATCCTTCCACATTCCTCCTATAGATCACTTCCAGAAGACCAAAGCCACATGGTGAGGTTTCTAGCAGCAACAGATGACCCCACTCCTGGTACCAAAACTGTTGTAGTCAGCTTTCTAGTTGCTGTGCAGAAAGAACCCAAACAAAAGTGGCTTGTAGAGGAATGGGTTTATTTGGCTTATGGACTCGAGGGGAGACTCCATTCTGGCAGGGAAAATGATGGCATGAGCAGAGGGCTGGACATCACCTCTGCCACAG
>PVHP010027134.1:0-24095 GCA_004024765.1 Zapus hudsonius | reverse complement strand
CACACACACACACACACACACACACACACACACACACACACACACACACACACACACACACACACACACACACACACACTATATGATAGGTAAAGTCTCAGCACCAGTACGATCAGCACAACCCAGCTAGTCCTATCCTGTGCTCCTGCCCTGGACTACAAGCATGATGAAGTCTATGATGGAACTTGGCAATCCTCAGTGCCCACCCACCCACCTCCTTGCAAGAGCGGAGCAGACAAGTGCAGTGCCAGACTCAGCTCTCCTTGGGCATTGCTGAGCCCCTCCCTAGCCAATCTCTGGGAAGTTGAGGAAGCTGTTTTGAACTTGTGGGCTTGTTCAGGGTCTTTATGAGAATCAGCTGCAGGAGGAGTGTGTCCAGGGCAGATGTCTCTGCAGTGGGGTGGTCTGCCATCAGGGTCAGGAGGGGTTAGTAGGCTCCAAATCCAATTGCTCCCATGCTGGTTCCCACCAGCTTTCCCAAGGCCCTTCCCATTGTATCCTGATTCCTGCATTTCTAGTCTACAGCTGGTCTGTCCCTCCCTGGGAGGAGGTTCTTGCCCGAGGACAGGTGGAGGGTGGGGAGCCTTCCTCCTCCCTTTTCTCCAAATGTAGAAAAGGAGGGGTTCCCAGGCCAGAGGAAAGCTCCCGGCAGCTCAGTCTTCCAACAGACACTACCTCAGATTCCAGTGACAGCTCCGACCTCTGGACCCCAAGCCCAGGCAGCAGTAGCTTGACACCTGGTTGGCAGCAACCTCAGAAGCTCCGTGAGGTGCAGAGGTCCCAGTCATGGCTCAAGGGCTTCCGAAAGAGCAGGTGGAAGAGTTCCGTGCAGCCTTCAATAGGTTTGACAAGGATGGCGATGGCCACATCAATGTCAAGGAGCTGGGTGAAGTGATGAAGGCACTGGGCAAGAACCTCTCGGAGGAGGAGCTGAAGGCACTCATTGCCAAAGTGGACACGGATGGTGATGGCACCATCAGCTTTAAGGAATTCCTGGAAGCGTTGACCAAGCATATGAAAGGTGGGGGCACCGAGCAGGAACTGCGCGCTGTCTTCCGTGCCTTTGACACCAATGGCGATGGCCACATCAGCGTGGAGGAGCTGAAGCAGGCCATGGCTCAGCTAGGGGAGCAGCTTTCAGAGGAGGAGCTGAACACCATGATCCGCGCGGCTGATGTGGACAATGATGGGAAGGTGAACTTCGAGGAGTTCATGCGGGTCCTCAACATGAAGTGAGGCTCCCAGGCTGCTAGCCTGACTCTGGCCCCACCAGGCTCTTGTTGTTCCTTCAGGGAAGGGGCTCTGTTTTTGTGCTGGGGTTACAACGGGAAAGCCTGTGTTGGTGGATGGGAATTAGCTCTCCTGGTCCAAGGTGCTGTGCCAGCCTCCGCCCTGCCTGCTGGGCAAAGCTTTTTCTCTTCTTAGTGGGATGGGTGCTTCCTACCTCCTGGGACTCTTGTGATGGTCTAAATAAAAGAAATGCAAATTCCACCTGTGTGCCTGCATTTGATTCAAGAGGAAGAAATTGCAAATAGTGCATTTAGGGTCCTTTTGAACCCCAATGCCTTCACTTAGTCCTAGCAGAAGAACTGACCTGGGCAGGCCCCATGGTTCACCTTTGACCTCCCCCATTGCCCCAGGAGGAGGAAAGATGAATGGCTGCATTGTGCATGTGTGTGTGTGTGTGTGTGTGTGTGTGTGTGTGTGTGTGTGTGTGTGTGTGTGTGTTGGGGAAGGGAGAGGGCAGATGGAGGGAGCAGGTGTCTTTGGTCTTACCATCTACCTGAGCTCTGGGGAAGGCCCAAGATCACCAAAGAAGGACATTGTCCTGTGCACATAACCTGGGGTACTTTGACAGCAAACGAAAGAGGGGTGTCTCTGTGTCTATCTATGTAATCTGTATCTTTGTGTATGTCCGTATCTCTGTGTGTATCATATGTGTATGTTATGTGTATGTCTGTGTGTCTCTACATGTATATTTAGGTGGATGCATATGTGAGTGTCTGTATGTGTATTCATGAGTGCTTGTGTAGACACAGGTGTGTGCTTGTGTATCTGAAATACAGTAGCATCTTACACATATTTTTTGGTGGGAGGGGATATCTGGAAATGAGCATCCACTTTATGAGAATTGAAGCCAGCTAGCTGGGTGGGGAAGGCTCAGGGTAGTTATATGATGGGGGTGCAAGTCCTGCAGGAGGTGTTCCCAAAGCTAGAGCAAGACTCTGCTGCTTCCAGATGACTCACATTCTTAATGGATGGGTCTTTCAGGGGGCTTCACACTAGGGGTGCATCCCACACCAGGGAGAAAAGGGAAGATGGAGAAGAAAGGCTGTGGCCTCTGGGGCTGCCCCACCCGTGCTGAAGGCAAATGGGCCACTATTTGAACTTGGGTGGAGGTATTGCTGTGTGGGTTTGAATATTAGACCAATAGACAGCGTGTTGTTTAACAAGCCTAGGCTGCGGCTTCCTTCTCCGGTATGCAGGATTTTCTTTTGTTTTTCTCTGAGTGGAATTCAAGTTCAAGGTCCAGCGATGCTGCGCTTCTTACCAAATCACCGTGCCAAATCAGTGGTGGTTCCCATCCAAGGTGGGGAGACAGGCAGAGCCAACTTCCCTGGGGAGCTATTGCAAAACCTGCCAGCCTCGCCTATCCCACCGCCCCCTCATCCTGGCACACCTGTGGTGGGCATGCACCTGCTTTGAGCACACACCTGTGGTGGTGAGTGGCAGGGTGTGTCCAATTTATCTCAACTTGAACACAAAACCCAATCGAGTAAGGGGCCAATTAAGTTCACTGAGGAGGGGCTGCCACTTCTGTGAACGTTTTCTTCTCTTTCTGTGTGTGCCCACGTGTTCATACGTGTATAGGCTCATGTGTTGGTGTGAGTATGTGGAGGCCACAGGTTGGTACTGAGTGTCTTTCTCCATTGCTCTCCACCCTATTTACTGCCTCACTTGAACTCGGAGATTGTTGATTGAGTCCATCTAGCTAGCCAGCTTGCCTCAGAGATCCCCCTCCTCTGCCTCCCTAGAGCTGGGATTACAGTTGGGTCACCACACCTACTCCAGCATTTCTATGGCTGCAACGGATCCAAATTCAGATCCCCACACTGGTACAGCAAGCATTTTATCAACTAAGCCCTTCTCACCCCCAATATTTCCTTTGTTTTTCCCCAGTGGATTTTCCCTAGGGACCTTCCAGTCTCTTTGGTCCTCATACATGCTTTTTTACCTACTCTGTCTTCAACATCTAGCTTTTGTAGATACCTGATGAGCCAAAGCCAAAGACAGGGGAGGGAAGGACCTGAGGCTGGTGCCCAGTAAGGTGGGTGGAAAAAGACTTCAGGTCCCTCCTTCTGTGCTCTGAGCATGGGAGGTGTGGGCAAGAGGCCGTACGAAGGGAGGCAGAAGCTGGTACAGGCGGAAGGATGAGCTGAGAGGTAGGGAAGGAGACAGACAGAGACAGCCACAGCTGAGTGTCTCAATCAGTGATTCCCTAGTGATCTGAGAGTGTTTTCCAGGGTCAATGTAGAAACGTTAAATCAAATTATAAAAGAAAACTAAAGATTTTGCATTCCATTTTTAAAACTCTGAGAATATACTCTCTGTATTTTTAGCATCGAATGTCCTTTTTGGGGGGGGAGCAACTGTAATTGTACAAGAGCGGTTTTTTTGTCTTGGCCTTGTTTCTCACGCTCTCATTCTGCAAAATGGAGAGTCCCACACATCCTCAAATTTATTTATTTTTATTTTTTAAAATATTTTATTTTTTATTTGGAAGCAGAGAGAGATAGAGAGAAGTGAGACAGACAGGGAGAATGGGCACACCAGGACCTGCAGCCACTATAAATGAACTTTAGATGCATGTGCCACTTTGTGCATTTGGCCTTATGTGGGTACTGGGTAATTGAACCCAGGTCATTATGCTTTGCAGGCAAGTGCCTTAACTACTGAACAATCTCTCCAGTCCCCCCAAATGTATTTCGAAATGTGACTAGTCCATGAAGTCTGAATGGATGAGAACTACTTATTGGATCTGAAGAGTGAAAAACTTTGTCTTAACTTTTTTTTTTTTTTGGTTTTTCGAGGTAGGGTCTCCCTCTAGTCCAGGCTGACCTGGAATTCACTATGTAGTCTCAGGGTGGCCTTGAACTCATAGCAATCCTACCTCTGCCTCCCGAGTGCTGGGATTAAAGGTGTGCGCCACCACGCCCGGCTTTGTCTTTAACTTTTGAAAAATTTCCCCTGTATGTGAAGATCCATGGTTCATACATGGAAACAATAAATACCAAATTCAGGACTGCTGTTTCCTCTGGAGCAAGAAGGAGGGTATTAGAGAAGGTATGAGGAGCCTCAAAAGTTTTCATGTTTTGTTTCTTGGTTTGGGCGGAAGTTACATAGATGCTGGCTGCCTTACTCTCTATATTTTAATATATGTTGTCTAAAAATGTTTGATACTAATGTTATAAGGAATTTCCCAGAAAGACCACCAGACATGAGAATTGCCAATAGAAAGTCTTTTACAGCTGACTAGCGGCTACACAGGGCATCTAGTCCCAAGTGCAGCAGGGAAGTTCCCTCTCGTGCATCTTTTTCTGAAGAAAAACCACATCCTCTAACAAAGGTTTGGTATGTCCCTAATGGTTCTATTCTGCAGCAGCAAGCCAAGCAGAAAGTGACAGAAGCAGACGAAAGCATTAGCAATAATAGCTAAAACACAGGTTGCCATAACAGTAAGATACAAGTTGACCTGTTCACAGACCAAGCTAGATTTCCTTGTATTGGGGCCAGGTATAAGCTTAGCTTAAGTCTCTACAAGATGGAGTCACTTATGTCTCCCAATTTTAGATTAGAAATTACAGAGGAGCACTTGAAAGAAAATAGCTTTCCTGCTTAGGCCACATCTAGACAGAATTACTTGACTTTTTTTCCCTAACTATTTCTCCCATAGAAAATCGAAGTCCAGTCTGACTCTAACACCTGTTGGTTCCTTAGGGAAGAAAGGATTTAGAGTCCATATTGAACTACCAGACACCTGATCTTTGCGACCTTTATAGTTGAGGGGCTAGCAAAATCAGGAAGAGTTGAAGGTCAAAATAAAGACATTTTCACCAAGAGTGATACCAATGGGTAGATGAGCTTGTCTGGGCTAAATCTAGGCCCTCTTTACAATGGTAGCCCAAGGTCCAAACACCTTTGAGTAGTTTGTGGGTCTCATTCTTTGTCCCAGAATCTCGCATCATGTATAGGGTATCTGTGCTATGGATTTCAGGGGTAGAGACAAAGTATCTATTGAGTCTTTAATCCCATCAGGTTCTCTCAAGTGCTCTAGAAAAGGAATTGGTTCAACCATTCAGAGAGCATGTGAATGAAAGAAGGCAAGGTTAGTTTGCAGCTGAGAAGGCCACCTCACCAGGGCCAGGAGATGGCCAACTATAAAAATGCCAACTGAAAAAGAAATCTGGAGAAGAAGGAACGTGAAAGGCATCAGAATATGGCTGGTGTCCCAAGTATGCCACCTGGGCAGAACATTGTTTTGAGCAATTTCGAAACAGAAGATGAGAACAGAGTTCTGCTTTCCCCCTCTGTGCCCAAGAGTGCTGCATAAATGTCACTCTGAGCTGTGTCTCCCATGCTCTAGCCCATGCTCTAAAATCCTCTCCCTCTCTCCAACAAGGTCTCACTATGTAGCCCAGGCTGGCTTGATTGTGGGATCCTCCTACCTTAGGCTCCTGAGTACTGGGATTACAGACGTACAGCAGCCCACCCAGATCTTAGTACTTTATTTGATTTACAGACTCTTTTATTTTTTTATTTATTTGCAAGCAGAGAGAGAGAGAGAGAGAGAGAGAGAGAGAGAGAGAGAGAGAGAGAGAATGGGCATGTCAGGACCACCAGCCACTGCAAAAGAACTCCATCCATATGCATGCACTCCTTTGTGTATCTGGCTTTATGTGGGTACTGGGGAATCAAACCAAGGTCCTCAGGCTTTTCAGGCAAGCACGTCAACTGCTGATCCTTCTCTCCAGCCCCTGATTTACAGACTTTTAAAATTGATTCAAACAATTTGCATTTTGTGTGTATTGTAAGTATTTGTAAGTCCTAAGTAAATGAGATATGAATCTCTCTCTCTCTCTCTCTCTCTCTCTCTCTCTCTCTCTCTCTCTCTCTCTCTCTCTCTCACACACACACACACACACACACACACACACACACACACACTGTTTAGCTGGGCATGGTGGTGCACACCTTTAATCCCAGCATTAGGGAGGCAGAGGTCAGAGGTTGACAATGAGTTTGAAGCCAGCCTGGAGCTACAGAGTTCCAGGTCAGCCTGGTCTAGAGTGAGACCCTACCTTGAAAGAAACAAAACACTCCAATATTTCCCAGAGAAGATTTGATAAAGACCTGATCTAAATAACCTGCTCCAACTGACTCTAAAGAAAAAGTTGTAGCTAAACCAATAATGAAGCAATACCATAAGGTCCTTACTTTCAGACAATGAGCTCCTGAGGAAGCTGGGGGCATCGCCAGGTAAGAGGAGCCATGAATAGAATGAGAGGAAGCCTAACCCCATGAACAATTGATCAGGCCTGAAACTCCCTGTCCCAGTTATTGCTTCCTTACCATACTGAACTGTTGATCAAAGAGATCCATGAGGTCTCCAAATCAAGAGAGGCTTCTGTCAAAGCTCTTGAATACCCACCCTAAGGCCAAAGGTAAGACCCTACTGCTGAAGAATCCACAGAAAGTCATAGCACAACACCAGGGGACCCTGCGAGATCCAGAATGGTAACCAGCTCTCAGATGGTAGCATGTGCAGCACTGGAAGGTGTTGCATGAGCTGCCAGGGGAAATTGGTCAATGATATTTGGAGAAAGCAGAGACCACTGATACACAATACAGACTGATGTCATAAGAATGCTGAACACACTACTACATGGAAGAGACCAGCAAGTCAAGAAGTGCTCATCTGTTCAATAGCAGTGCCAAACCTAGGTGAAGTAATCAATGGCTTTCAGATTGGCTAAGAGATCGGCTCAGTGACAAGGAACCCTTAACTGAAACTGGGATCCATGGCAAAGTCTTATGGGGACCAAGAACCGGCACTCCAAGGGGAAATCCCCACTACCAGAGAGCTACAAAGAGACTACACCCATTAGAATCTTGCCAAATTAGCAATTTTTATCTCATTTAACCTATACTGATCTCACTCTCTGATGGAGATTCTGTTTGTATTTTTCAGAAGGCAGCGAGAGAGCTGTAAACAACACAATTATACCAACAAGTCATAGGATGATGGCTGATATCTGGCAAGAGATGAACCACCCCTGGCCTATCATCTAGGCCCCAAATGCAACCTATGAGAAAGTGGCAAGATAAACAAGAGATCTATCACCACAACAAGTCAGATAACCCAGGATAGGCCAATGAGACAGACAGAAACCAACGATACCCAACACAACCCAAAGCAGAAGTCCAGAGACACTTATGATCTCAACAGTAAAGCTGATGTAAAACTCACCCACAATGACTCAGGGAACAGAGCAAAAGAGGGGGAAGAAAGAATGCAAGATTCATGGTGGGGAGAATATCCAGAGACATCCCCCCCAGTAACAACACACAAAGGGGTAAGGGGGAATAGGCTTCCTATAGAGCAATTCATAACCCCCTACCCCATGGACTGATCCAGTATGCCCACCGAGGAGAATCCCCAGTGGATTGGGTACAGGGAGGAGGGAAATGGGGGTTCCACCATATGATTTGCTCAAACAATCTATCTAATTATTGATAATAAAGATTTAAAAGTAAAACATTATGATAGAACCAAAACTAATTCAAATGAAAATTTATCCAAATCTTCCAAGAAGTTAATCATTAAACTGATTTTAGTTAAATTAATACATGTTTCAAAATCCATATACTAAATTATAGTTGTCTTTATTGGATTGCCCCAAGATCATTTAAATCTTCATTCATATCCTTTTTTTTGAGACAGGATCTCATGTTTCCTAGGCTGGCTTGGAGCTCAATATGTAGTCAGGGATGACCTTGAGCTCCCCGAATGCCAGGATTACAGGTGTGTGTCATCATGCCTCATTTTTATGGTGCTGCAGATTGAGCCGTGGGTCTCATGCATGCTAGACAAACATTCTTCAAAAGGAGCTGAATCCCCAGGCCCTACGCCCTTTATTCACAGAACTGGTGACGTGACCCCATCTCCATTCGAGGGCTGGCCTGACATGCATTTGTTATCAGTGAATCCTTTCTGAGTGGATGGCTTGGATGGACTTCTTGTTCTTTGAAGGGCTCTTAGCAAAGTGCACTGTATCTTAATTCCTGGTGAACAAAGCCTAGTCTCTTCCCTCAGAACTGTAAATAAGAAAGGCATAATTCAGACTGTAAACTCCTCCAGAATGCTTGCTTTATTCAAGGCCTTCCCAATGTAACCCAATTCTTAGGACAAATCTAGATTAAAATATTCATTTCCATTTCTCTGAAGACTAGCTTTTGAGTTTGGACATCATAAACATGGCCACCATACCCATAATGCACTGGGAATAAGCTCAGTTGCCATGTTGGGGGATCAGGTATCATCTTTGTGAGCAGGACCTGCCTGGGTCCCCTAGTCTGCTCAGACCAAACTGACCTCACCTTGCTCCTCCCTGGGCTACTTTCTGGCTTGAGAATAACCTGGGAAAGGGTCCAGCCGCCATGACTGCTTCTTGCTTATCTACAGCTGCTTTCTGTCTCCGGGATGTGCACATTGCTTCCCCCTGCAGGTGTCTCCCCCTCCGCCTCAGCGGATTGCCATCTCAGCCCTGTCTTTCTCACTGGCTCACACTATTCTTCCCTGAGCTAGTGATTCTCAATCCTGGCTGCACACTGAAAACACCCCAAAGCTTTTGAAAAATGCCACCTGTGGTCCCACCCCCATGCAAATACCACCCCCAGTGGGTCTGGGGAGGGGAGGCCCAGGTGTGGCCAGGTGCTTGCTCAGCCAAGATTGAGAAGCCAAGAATTAGAGCCTGTGCTCTAACTTGTCCCTGGAAACTATGACTCCTAAGTCACTCCCCACACTCAGGCTTTCCTTTGTGCCCCTGGGCGGATTGCCTCCCAGGGAGGGGAAGAATCCAGGGGCAAGTAATCAGCTTCATAGATCAGGACTGGTACAGCCAAAGTCTGAATCACTTGGAGAAACAGGAGGTGGTGTTTTGGTGGCCTTCCAGCAAATGCTCACTCACCACCTACAGATAGTTTGTGCCAGCCATTTTCTGATCTTAGTGCATGGCTGAGCTTCGACTGAAATGGGCATCAAGTCTTGGTGCTCCTGAAGAGCCATATTTGGCTGTATTTGCCTATATCGTCTGAGCCTTGTGGTAGAACTAGGTGGTAGTGACATCCCTTCACTGACTCACTCAATCATTCCGCAAATGTTCTCTTGGATGGTCTAGTTTATGGTGGGTCCATGAGGACTCAGCGGGAGGTGTTACCCGAGTGGCAGGTGCCCTGTTCTGAATTCCAGACTTCGGAGAGAACTCAGCAAAGGGCAGAGCCAGGGGAACTGGCACCAGAGCTGCATACCTAAGGGGGGGGAGCTTTCAGCAAGTGGGAGGACGTCCTTGGCAGAGGGTCCTAGGTGAATAAAACAAACACCTTTTCTTTTCTCTCCCATGTGAGTTTTTATTGGATAATGACAGTAAAATTTCTGATGAACAGAATTCTGGTATTGATTAAATTTATGAGGATTTCTCCGGAAGATACTTTGTTGACATTTTAATTCTGTAGTTTCTGCTATACTCCATGGTGTAAATCCACGCTCCAACTTGAAGATCAAATCTGGTTTGGTCCTACAGTTACCTGGGGGATGCTCAGACCACACCAGACGCAGAGGAGAGGGTCCCAGGAAGAAGTGTGTCTCACAAAGAAGAGCTCAGGAAGCAGAGCCAGACAAGCACCTTTCTTCGGTCCCACTGGAGACATGAGACAGAGGGTAGGTAGACTTTTACCTTGATGGTCAGGTGAAGGGGTTTGGAGCTCCCGAGTCCTGGTGAAGCTGCTTACCAGCCTTGCGACCTTGGGCCAGTCAGTGATATTCCTGTGCGTCAGTGGTAAGATGAGGGATGAAAGTACCATCCGACTCTCCATTGTGAGGAGGCAATGAGCAAGGTGAAGACACGAAGGAGTGTCCGTAGAGCAGCAGAAGCCATTTATATAAGTTCTGCCACTATTGATACAATTGTTTTTCTCCAAAAAAAAATCAAATAAGAACTTTATCTGTTACTCTTCTTGTCACTCTGACAAAACCCAATGTGAGGAAAGGCTGACTTGGACTCACACTTTCTGAGGGCTGCAGGCCGTGAGGGGAACACATGGCGACATGAGTGGTTCTGTTGAGTGGCAGGAGCTGGAGACAGCAGATAATCACATGGCAGCTGACCCGGAAGCAGATAATAGCTTCCCCCCCAAAATAGCATGAGTGCACAGAACCTTCAAAGCCTTACCTCAGTGACCCACTTCCTCCAGCCAGGCCCCCTAGCATCTCCAGAGCCTTCAAATTAGTGTCACAAGCTGGAAGTGACCATTCAAAGCTCCAGCCTGTGGGAGACAATCTAGCTTTAAACGAGAACGGGACGTGAGAGGGAGATTAGATAATTAGAAAAAGGCTCCTAAGAGAACTCTTAAACTGATTTCTGGCTGCTTATATCACTCAATCGTCCTGTTATCTGCAGCAGCTGCCTCAGGCCTGGAATTACTCAGTTGTGCACAGAGTTCGAGTCCAGCATCTGGAAGCTGTGCTGGCTCCTTCCAGATTCCACCCCCCTGAACCCCAAATCAAAGACCTGGCTGCTCATGAGGGTTTGGAGCTTTTTTTTTTCCTTTTCTGGATCCTGGGCTGTTCATCTCCCAGCACCTGAGGTTTTCACCACCAGTAAGGTTTCATCCTTCCCACCCTGGCCCAGCTAAGCTAAGCTAAATTAAGCTGTGCCAGGTTGGGAGAGGATATTTTGTTTTTCCCCAAGGCTCCTGGGCTTTTACATGGGCCCTTAGACCACATGGATGTACCCACTCCTCACCCTTTGGCTCTCAAACTTTTCCTTTCTCCACCTAACGTCCCCTGAAATGACAGAAATGTAACAGAAAAATCAGCCTTCCCAGCTTGTTTTCTCGATTCTTTGTTAAAACAGACATGAGCTCTGATATGGCGTGTGCATTTCAACCCTGCCATAAGAGCCTCTTATTTTTTATTTTATTATTTTTATTTTATTTTATTATTTTTATTTTATTTTATTATTTTGCCACTGAGTTCCATCCCCAGGCCCAAATAAGAAGTTGTGTGTGTGTGTGTGTGTGTGTGTGTGTGTGTGTGTACAGATGTGCACAAGCCACACCCATGTGTGGAGGTTAGAGGACAACTTTGGGTGTGGGTTCTGCTACCCATCTTATTTGAGGCAGGGTCTCTTATTCACTGCTGTAAATCAGCAGCCCTGGCTGGTTTGCGGGCTTCCATGCGATTCTCCTAGCTCCATCTCACTGCTGACACAGGCACAGTGGGGTTTAAAATGCTGCAGCATCCGGCTTTCCATGGGTTCAGGAGATCAGAACTCAGGTGCTCAGCTTGCTCACACTTGTTCAGCAAGAGCGTTATCCACTGAGCCATCTCCCCAGCCTACAAAGAAGAAGGTTTTTAAACTGAAGAGCTGTGTGTCCACGATTGTGTTTAAAGATGATTTTGACAGTGAGGTGTAAAATGAAGCAGCTTAGGGGTTTCAAGGCCTCCCTAGAAGTGAATCTGACCACCTGAGCCTGAGCAGGATGAAGACCCAAAGGAAGCTAGTGGCCAGGAGCAGTGTGACCTGCAGCGAGGCTGGAGGGGGCACCGTTTAGTAATCCTCAGCTATGAGCAGCTGAGAGCTGAGTCAGGGGAAGGGCTTCTAGGAACGAACCTGACTGATTTAGTAATCCCATGAGTTCTGCCTCTGGACTTCTGCAGGAAGTGGGAGTGAACTGGTCTAGGCTGAGCCTTGTCCTGCACCCACCCCAGGTCAGGTGAGGTGCTACTTCTGCTCTTTCTGTCCTGGTTGCTGACATGAGGACATCTGGTCTCTTGCCTCATCTGATGGTGAAAGCTCATCTCAGTTCTTAGAATCCTGGGACTGGCTGAGAGGCCAAGGGGTCTCTTGTCCAAGTGCTCAGCCTGTGATAGGAACAGGGCAAACTGTGCTGGGTGTCCTGGAGCCTGGATAGTTCTGGCCAAGAGCTGGAAGTAGGGGAGACATATGTCAGCCCTGGAGGTGTGGCCAGCAGGGGAGGAAGGTATGGTCAGCAGGCCAGCCTGCCTCCCCCTCCCCTGCCATCTCAGAGGGAGGCTCCCCTCTCCCAGCACCTCCAGCCCAGACAGGGTCTGAATTCCATGCTTTGCCCCTCCCCCAATCCCAATCTTACTTTAGGAGGAAGAGGGAATTTCAGAGATACTACAGGCCTGTGTACTCAGAGGGCAATGGGGGAGAGATAAGGTTAAGGAACTCTCTCAAACAAGCAGATAGAAACAATATTCTGCTGGGGAGGAGAGAGCTCTCTGCTTTTCCTCCAGTCCCCCTTCCCCTTCTTTCCCTTTCCTTCTTTTCTTCCCTCAGCAAAGACTCAACGGCCACCATCATCTGCCAGAAAGAGTGCTCCACCCAGGAAATTCTGGAAGAGATCTCCATGCTAGGAGCTGCGGATAGGACGAAGGATCTGTAGATAGGGGAGGCTGTGGCTCTCCTGGTTGGGGACCTAGACTGTCACTGTCAGGCCTCTTGCCTGACATTTCAGCTGCAGGAGCTCTGGGGGCTACTCGGTTCTTTATTGTGGGCTCAGAGGAGACTAGGGTGGCCTGGAGATTGGGGATTGCATGGCACTTCCTTTGTAGCCTGACTTTAAGGAAAATTGATCGGTGGTTCCTTTAAGAAAGGTTTCTGGTCCCATGCAAGTGGGGACAAGGTTTTGCTGCCTAGAAGTCTACCTAATCCTTTCTACAAGCTCACTGGAATTCTACTCTGGAATTCCTATCATTAATGGTATCCAGAGGGCTTGTAAAAGATGGGCCTCCTTTCCAGTGTGATTATCAGGGCGGGTTTGCACCGGGCAGCTCAGCCGCACCCTTTGGGGTTGGTCCTGTGTGGGAGATGCCTACGATCTGGAGGCAAAGCTGGTGCCCACTGTAAACTGGGACACGTGCGCCATCCTGCTGCCCCAGGGTCTTTGATTTGCTGGCCCTCTGCATGGCTCCGCAATATAAATGTTGGCCCCTCAGAGAAGCCAACCAGACACTCTAATAAGAGTTGTCACCGTGTCACACTTTATCACTGGACCCTGGAGAGCATCTACCACCCTAAATTTTTCTTGTTTCTCCTGGACTTGACTAGCATGTGTTAAGACCATGGGATGGTTGGTCTTGCTCACTCAGCTTATCCCAACCCTAACGATCCTTTGTATGGTGGATGAACAACCTGAGGTACCTTCTGATTTCATTTCTAGGTGCCTCACTTCTGAGCCTGTCCAGACAGGACTGATGAGAAGACGCGTAGTGTGCAGCCACCGAGAAGGTATTCATTCAGAACAGAGGAGACCAAGGGAATTTTGGAGTATGTGACAAATAGACTCCCATCTGCTGCCAAGGCCCAAGTCTAAAATTAGACCAAGAAAGGCAGCTGGTCTCTAAGTCAGCAGGAGGACAAGGGTACAGGGTCCCTGGGGAGATGGGGTGGGTGGGAGGGAGCAGGTAGAGCAGTTCCGGTCATGCCGAGGATGGACTTAGACATCCCTCTTCTGAGGGATTCTTGAATTTGGACATAATTTCCAAAGATTATTTATTTCAAGAGCCCTGTTTTAGTGACATAATAATGTAATTCTCAATACCAAATAGCTGACTATTTGCAATCATTACACTCCCCCAGACATTTTCCCTTTACTTTATGATTAATGGAGTTGTTGGAATGGCATGACATTTTTTTTTTGGGTAACTGAATGCAGTGAGTTCACATCTTGATGAGCACAAAACTAAAAATAAGCACAGCCAAGAAATAAAAAAAGTAGAAAAAAAATTATTCCCTGCAGCAGGTAAGACAAGCATGAGAGTTATTTTCAAAGTAATTTCCTCCTTTAAAAACAAAAAAGACAGGGTCTCAGGGGCTGGGAAAATGGCTTAGCAGTTAAAGGCCTTGGCTTGTAAAGCCTACCAGCCCAGTGAGTTCTCAAGCCGTAAACTTAAGCCAAACACAAAAAGTGGTGGGAGCCCTTGGCAGTGGCAAGAGGCCCTGTTGTGTGGGCTTTCGTGCACATGTGCACGCACACATACATAAAAATAAATAAAATAAAAAATTGCAAACAAATGACAGAATCGTGTGTAAGTCAGGCTGCCCTTGAACTTCTGATCGTCTTGCCTCTTCTGTTGAAGGGCTGGCATTACACTGTGCACCTCAGTGGAGGGTCTAGCTATCATTTCCTCCTTGAATGGATGTCTAGGGTTTCATTCAGAGAACTCACACTTATTCATACATGAAAGCGCTTTAGGAATGTACACATTCCTGAGCATACTCAATTTAAGGTCAATAGTTCAAACCAAAAAGGTGGTGGACATACTTTTGAGCATGTTTGGTTCAAAGTTATGCAACACATTTGAAAGGTGCTGGGGATCTGAACTCAGGTCCTCATGCTTATGGCGCAAGGCTTTACCAACTGAGCCATCTCCTCAATCCACTGTTTTGTTTTTTATTTCAAACTCTTGAGGATGAGAATTCCATTAAATCCTGTAAAATTTCAAAGCCGATAAGAACGTTTCAGTCTTGCTGGAAAGAGTACACAGATCATCTGTCTCATATTTCATTTATAAAATACCTTACTTCTCATGGTGTCCTAAAGATAAACTATGATAATATAGGAGAGGAAGAATAAATTATAAAGATCTGTAGCTATATAAAGGTCAAAAAAATTTCTTTTGTAGGTTTTTTATTTAATATTTTTTTCAAGGTAGGGTCTTGCTCGAGCTCAGGTTGACCTGGAATTCACTATGTAGTCTCAGGGTGGCCTTGAACTCATGGTGATGCCCCTACCTCTGCCTCCCAAGTCCTGTGATTAAAAGCTGTGCCAACACGCCTGAGCTTTTGTAGGTTTTTTATGCTGGTTGTGGCAGCATACACCTCATCCCAGCCCTCAGGGGCAGCGACAGGAGGCTCCTTGGGCCGAGCAGGCCTGCTAATCTATCTGAATTGGTGAGCTGTGGGTTCAGTGAGAGACCCTGTCTCCACCAATAAGGTGGAGAGTGATTGAGGAAGACATCCAATGTTGACCTCTGTGCACCCACACATACAACATGCTTATGGATATGTATACACCCTGTGGTAGTTTAATTAATGTCCCCCAATAGATTCAAAAGTTTATTCTAATTGTAAATTGTCTCCAGCCAGTTCTGGCTGGAGGAGGTGTGTAACCTTGGCCAGATCCTAGAGCTCAGCCCTAAGGTATTTCTGGGTTGGGTCTGGAATTCTAGCTATACATATGCAAAAAGGAGTCTGAGGTCAAGCCTGGAATTCCTCTTGTTTGCTAGTTTGGAGTGTGCTTGCTTGCTTGAGGTGCTGGTGGTGGGTTAACTCTCTCTCTCTGCTTGCTTCTGTAAAAGGGAGCCAGCCTTTTTCCTTAACTTACCCTGGATCTGATAGTTTCAATAAATACTTTCCTCCCCAAAATTTTGCCTGGTTTGGAGATTCATCCCCGCGACGTGTGGTTGACTACAACCCCCCCCACACACACACATAAACCACAGAAGCACAAAAATATGAACAGTTTTAAGTTTGCAGGGAATCTTTATTAAAAAATCACCTGCTTATATAAGATGATTTTAATTGTTCATGATTCTGTCTTTACTTAATTTCGACATTACTTCCACAGAACCCACTCTTCCCCAATCCAGCTGAGCACCCAGACAGACCCTCACCTTCCTCCCCTTGTTGACCCTCAAGATCAGTCCTGACCTGCTTTGGCTTTGTTGCACTCAGGGTCCACTCACTGGGCGCAGGAAGGCAGCAGAAGGACGTCAAGGGAGAGGACCCTGTTGGATGGGTTTGGAGTGTGGTGAGGTCACCAGCTGACTTCAATATGGGAATTGCTTGTCCAGAGCTTTCAGGGCCTGATGCCTTCCAAACACACATTTTTAATGCAAAAGTGGCCAAGCAAACATTGCCAGTGATTGAAGGAAAACATGTGTGTGGCCTATTAGGTTTGATGTGGAATTTAGGATGCAAAGTCTGAGAACGAAAATGAGCAAAAGGCGAGGGGACATGATCCTTGGCTGGGGTCACTGTCATGGGAGGCTGGCCATGTCATGAGGTCAGGCCGATGTTGCCCTCAGAGGCTCCTGGTCCTACTGAGGAAGAAGATGCCATCCCTCCTCTGTTCTTTATACTGGGGACAGAGGCTCAGGAAAGGAAGCGGCAAGAGGCCCTGTTGTGTGGGCTTTTGTACACATGAGCACACACACACATACTGTCATGGCTTGATCCAGGTGTCCCCCACAAACAAATGAATGTGTTCTGATAGATCGATCCTCTGCTGATGGCAGTTTGGGTTTTACAACCTCAATGAAGCTGTGTTGTCAGGGGTGGGCTTATGGGGGTTATAAGCCAGCTCCCCCTTGCCAGTATTTGGCACACCTTCCTGCTGCTGTTTCCAGTGCTGTGGCAGAGGTGATGTCCACCCCTCTGCTCATGTCATCGTTTTCCCTGCCAGGATGGAGTCTCCCCTCGAGTCCTTAAGCCAAATAAACCCATTCCTCTACAAGCCACTTTTGTTTGGGTTCTTTCTGCGCAGCAACTAGAAAGCTGACTGCAACACACACATATATAAATAAATAAAATAAAAAACTGAAAACAAAAGACAGAATCTTATGTAAGTCAGGCTGTCCTTGAACTTCTGATCGTCTTGCCTCTATTGTTAAAGGGCTGGCATTACAGGTGTGTATCACAGTGGAGTGTCTAGCTACAATTCCCTCCTTGAATGGATGTCAGAGAACTCACACTTATTCATACATGAAAGTGCTTTAGGAATGTACACATTCCTCAAGGAATGATCGTCTTTCATATTTTAAAGAATATATTGGTCTGTTTTGTGTTGCTATAATAAAACACATAAGACTGAATATTTATATTTGGGTTCATGGGTTTGGAGGCTGAGAAGGCCAAGCTCCAGCAGCCATTTCTGGAGAGGGTTCTGGAGTATGGTAGATGGTGTCACGTGGTGCAGGCATGTAAGGAGGCAGTGAGGGAGACCATGGAGAAGCCCCAGAATGTGAGCTGGCCTTGTTTCATAACAACCCAGCCAGTAACCTACTCCACTTAATCAGCTCCCCTAGGCCCCGCCTTTTAAAGGGCCAGTGACCCCTCCATGCCATCACGCCTGAGCTCCAAATCAGTAGAAAGTACAGCAGAAACTCTTCTCACCCATGCAGCGCCCATGGAATTGTTTCCCTGTGCTTTGGGGTGGAGGCTGAGCACCTCCATTCGGGCTGCTCTGTGTCTTCCTCTGGGTTTTCCATGAGGCAGAAGAGGATTTCCTGTCAGGAACCACCATGGTATCGGTCCCAGGCAGCAGGAGGGGATTTTGGAAACAGAGCTCTTTATCTCTCCCCAAACACAATGCTGGTCCCTTGTTCCGTGGGCCAGCTATGGAAAAGGAAAGGTCATTTTAAACGTGTATTTTTAGACCAGAAGGTTGTGGGTTTGTGTGTGGTACCATGCAGGGGTGTGCATAGGCTGACTGGGAGAAAGAGCACCATCAAAATGGCAGCCCTAGAAAGGACTACAGATCTGTTCAAACGCAGAACTTGCCAAAATTGGGAATATGTGTCCCTAATACTATCTGAAATAATTTTCGGACTCACATGGACCAACAGAGAAGAGGAGACCAGACCTTCCCCACAGCACCAATATTTAGTCAGAGCGTCTAAGGTGATTTTGTTTGCAACAGGCTTATTGTTCCTGTTTCCTTCTATTTTTAGCAAGGGAAGCTGGTTTCCCACTTATAACAATGACATAAAATGTTCATTTAAAATACACTTATTAAAGACAGGAAGTGTATATTTAAAATATCAAGTAGATAATATATATTAAGGTTTAAAAGCATGATGGTGATAGTCTAATGAGTCAAGTTTGGAAGAGATAAAGCTAAGTGGAGGGGTGGCTGGCCAGGGTCTCTGGAGAGAACAGCATGGTAGAACAGGGGTGTCTGTGTGAGGACAGGGGGCCCCGATCTCCTGCCAACTGCCTCTTACCTTGGTCCTGGCTATGCATCCAGGTGAGGAAGTCACCCCAGATGAGACACAGAACTAGTTGTCCCCCATCCCTTGCTCAAGCCTAGGTAAAAGGTCATGACCCACACCAATATGGCCCCAGCTGGAGAAGGGACTTTCTGAAGCTACTAATCAAATCTGATACATTTCATCAAAGGTGTCCCCAAATTCCTTGATTCAAAACTTGTTTTTGCTCATGAAGAAAAGCACGGGAGAGTGGGGTGGCAGGATTGTCATGCTTTGTGACCTGCAAATGTCTTAGCCTATCCAAGGGGAAGCAGAGAAGCGGGAAGACTTGGTTTTGTTTGGCTAGAAGTCAAGAAAGAGAGAGACTTTCTGCCTTTGAAGTTCAGGGAAATTGGGAAAATGTCCAGGAAATCTCAATAGCAGACAGGTAGGTCATCTGGTAACTTGTGTAGGCTCTGAAGCTAGGGGTTAGACCAGTACCTTCTGGGAGTCCCACTATGTTCTAGAAGTCTCTCTAGGTAGAAATCTCCTATAGAGGTGAAGGATAGGATTGTTTCCAAGATAAACATGTCTTCTATATCTTTTTCTGGGGGTGGGGGCTTCCTTCATATACAGGAGCCTAGAACTCTGAGGCCGAGGAAGTCTTCTCTGTTGGCATTGTACCAGGAGCCAGGGACAGTTAGTTCCAAAGCCCGATGGGAAGTTCTGCCTAGGCCTAGAGAGGGGTAAAGTGGACAGCTGAGTTTCGAGGTGTCCTGGGGATTCCCAGATGACATCTATGGAGGGTTGACAGAGCCACTTCAAGTTGTGAGGTTGACACTGCTGTCTGGAACCTGAGCAGCGACAGGTCTCCCCTGGGGGCCCCGAAGGACAGACAAATGCAGGAGCTATGACCATATCTGGAGACCCAGAGTCTTCAGATGACAGGAGCCAATGGCTTGAGGCAGTGTGTGGGGCCCACACTTAAATAGGTGCATCTATGTCTCCTGGTCAGGAGGTAAGAGAAGGGAGGGTGTGTGAGGTCAGGGGGAAAGCCTGGGGAAGCTGATGAACATGCCTTCTGGGGGGGATCTGGGACTCCCTGTGTGCAGAAAAAGGAGGCCTGGATTGAAATTATTTGGCTCTGTGAGTAAGGTGCTTGTTGTATAAGCATGAAAACTTGAATTTGCATCCCCAGCACCTAAATAAAATACCAGGCATGGTGGTGTGTGACTGTAATCCCAGTGCTGGGGAGGTGGAGGTAGGAGGGTCCCTGGGGCTTGCCGGCCAGCAAGAGAGATCCTGTCTCAAAAAATAAGGAAGAAGAGCAATTGAGGAAGATATCTTCTGGCCTCCACTTGCAAGCACACACACAGGACAGCACACCCATCCACGCACGTACTTCATAAATATGTGCAAAACAAAATCAAGTCATGTCCTGAGGGCACCAGAGGAAGCCGTTAGGGATGGGCATGGATATCTTAATAGGATCAGATTTGTAACATGAATTTAGAATGAGCTGGCCTCCCAGCGCGTACGAACGAGTTCACACACAGCCTCCCACCCTGTGGTGGGCTGAAGTGCAGTGCCAGGGAGAACTTGACCCCATCGAGGCCACTCTGAGCAGAGCGTGTGGCATTGTGATTTCAGATTTGCAGCTAATATTTGAAATATCCATCGGTTATCTTCTATGGGGTCTTGACATGTAAGCCATGTATGTCCCTGGAACTGTCCTTGGGCAAAGATATCTGAGCGGCCAAAAGTCACTGTAAACATCTCTTTGACACATCCAGGTTACCCTCTTGGCATCCCAAAGCACATTTTCAGATGTACATAAAAACAACTAATCAGTGAGTTTAGATCATGTCCTCCCAACCCTGGCCTCCAAATTTAGTGAAAATTTATCTGTGCATCAATCGAAACTATATGTATGACCTCAAGCTAATGCATGATTGCAAGTTAGTGTTTTGGACAATGCATGAATTAAAATTGCCAATAATACAGGATGATCACAGGCTCCGACCAGCCACCATGTCCCTCGCCTGGTTCCTGTTCCCTTTAACTACAGGAAGAAGGGGGCGCTCTGCAGGCAGAAAGTATGGTGTTGACTCTGCAGAACTGGGAGGCTTTGCTGCTAGAACCACTGGCCCATCTCGGGCCTTCCAAGCCAAGGCCAGTGCCAAGCAGGTCCTTAGAAGAGCCTGAGATGTTATTGTTGGATTATGCCCAGGGAAGGTGACTTCTAACCTCTAGCACATGCATGTGGCTGAGTCATGAAACAGTGGGGACTGGGGATGAGTATCAAGCT
Organism: Zapus hudsonius; assembly: GCA_004024765.1. Taxonomy (NCBI): domain Eukaryota; kingdom Metazoa; phylum Chordata; class Mammalia; order Rodentia; family Dipodidae; genus Zapus; species Zapus hudsonius. Next base: position 3,513 of record PVHP010027134.1, on the reverse strand, counting down.
GCTTCACTGAGAGGAATCCCTCCCATCTTCCCGTGAGGCCTCCCAGCTACCATTTACATGCAGAACAAAACCTTGCATTGTTGCAAGATTAGGAGGATCCAAAATATTCCAACGTGGGGCAGATGTGGAGGAAAAGAAGACGACAGGGAAAGAACGAGGGGAAAGAGGAAGAAGGAGGAAGAGTGCCTCACTCAATAAGAAGCCAGAGAAACTGGCCCTGTTTCCAGCTCTACAACCAACCACTAGCAAGCACTCTCTGCCAGGTCTGCTCTCCTCTTGTAAAACGAAGAGGGATTGAGTAAGATTGGACAGTTCAGTGTCAGGTTATTGCCTTTGTCCACTGTGACAAAGGATTTGAGAGCATAGGGTGCAGATTCCAGGCTTCAGGCCTCAGGCCACAAGCAAGACCCAATGCACACATGTGGCTTGCATACCTGTTTCCTCTGGGTCTCTTCCTGAATTTACTTGGTTGTGATTTGGCTCAGGTCCTAGGGGACTTGACCACATGAATTTCTTCCGGTTGGGCCACCACAGGTTCCACCCAGCCCTGCCTTGAGAACTTGGATTGTTAGCTGTTACTGTATAACCAACATCATAAGCCTCCAAGGGCCGAAGGCAACAATAAACACACATCATTTCATGATTTTTCTCAGACAACGCTGGCGAGTGGTTTTGTCTCAACATCTTTCATGAGTTAAGAGTCAAGACACAAGTGGGTGGGGCTTGACCGGTTCCCCCTTACACTGCTAAGTTTGAAGGAGAACTCAGTTCCTCTCCCCTGGACCTCTCCACAGGGTGGCTTGAGTGTCCTCAGAGCACAATGACTTTCTCCAGAAGAAAGAATTCACGCAGCAATTCGGCAACATCTCTTATGACCTTGCTTGAGAAATCACACTTGTCCCTTTCATCTTGTTGGTCTTATTCGGAATGTATCAGCCCAAATGCATTGTGGGAATATGTGAGTCCCTAAAGATGGGATTCTTGGAGGCCATCGTGAAGACTGGCCTCTCAGATCTGAAAGATTGAGTCTCTGATCAGCTTGCCCCTTGTGAGATGAACTCTTGTTTAAAGCACAGCTGAAATCATGCAGCCTTTATGGTTCATTTAATGAACAACTTTGAGCACATCTTCTACTTGAGACAAAATGGCACCTTAGGGGACCCCAAAGACCAACAAATCATCTTTATATAGTAGTAGAGGCAATGCTCAACCTGATAGGATCATCAATAGAGACCTGGGTGGGGCAAGTAGGAAGTGAAGGGCTCTACAGGGGACACAGGGAAGGCTCCTTCAAAAGGATGAGACTTGGAGTGGAGAGATGGCTTAGCGGTTAAGGCATCTGCCTACAAAGCAGGAGGACCAGAGTTTGATTCCCCAGGACCCATGTAAACCCAGCCCTGGCGCATCCATTCTCTCTCAAATGAATAAAATAACACTTTTTTTAAACTTTTTTTTAATATAAATTTATTGTCCATAAGGCTGAGGTTCAAGTGGGTGTTTGGTGAAGACCAGAAGGTCACCAGACAGAGGAAGGGAAGGGAGGTGGGGTGGATGGCTCTCCAGGCTGAGGCACAAGGCATTTCCAGAGTTAGGATGCTGTGACTATAGATCTACCCAAAACCAGTCGTAAGTTTCTGCTTCTTGCTCAAAGTCCTATGAAGTTACTCTTGCTTGTGACTGCAACCAAGAAGCTCATTAGAAAAATCTGGAGCGATTCCACCGCTGAGGACCTGCCTGTCGTGTTATACAGCAGAGAATGACAGACGTAGTTTCCATTTGTGGAAAAGATTGTCTCACGCTCCTTTGCTGGAGGCAAGTATATTTCCATCACTTTCAGGCCCCCTCCCCACTTGCTCTCAGAGAGAAAGCACACGAGTGTGTATTTATACAGTGACGTGGATTTTCCTTTGTTTGGGAAGAGTGCTGGGATCAGCGGAGGTCTAAAACAGCCTGCCAGGACTGGAGGGTTGACAAGCTGTTTTTGAGTTTTCTGCCACATCTACCACCTCTAAAATGCAAACGTACATATCTTTGATGAGGTGGGAGAGGAACATGATGTTTGAGACTGCTCAAGGCTCTCCCTCTGGTCTGCTTTGTGGCTGTCATTGATTCTATATATTCCTTGAGGGCAGACTGTGGGCTCATCCTCTTCCTCCTGCCCTGTGCACTGGGGGCACTTGCACAAGTGTTCGAAGCACGAGAGAAAACAGGAGGAGCAAGTGCTGCCCATAGTCTGCCCTGGGTTGTCTTCCTTTTATCCATTCAGTGTGGGGAGGCCTGCACTGTCCTCTTCCTCTCTTTCCTGGAGTTCCTCGTGACCCCTTTGCTTCCTTTCCTTCCCTTTATTCTTCACAAAAATCCACACTTTTCTCCTGCTCACAGGGTGGGGAGAGCTGAGCTCACACCTGGCAGTTACCCAGGATGGAGAGACCTGCGCAGGCCTGAGCCCGTGGGGGATGGGTGGGGTGAGCACCATGCTTGGCAGAGGGAAGCGATGTTAGCTAACAGCCCTGCAGCAGTTTCTAGGCATGCAGGGAGGCCTGATCCTGGTGCCAACCTCCAAGTCCCATTCAACTGACAGAAGCGCAGAGAAGTGCAGAGAGAGAGGCCTGGAGGGGAAGAGAGATGTGTCCAACAAGACCTGCAGCCGATGGAGAAGCAGAGGGGGATCTGTCCACCAAGGTCAGACAGAAATTGCTCTATCATAGTCAGACTTAACTAGAGGAGAACAAAGGAGCCCTGAGCCCCCTCCTCACCCCGATGGGGTGCTATTCTGTGACTGTGATTCAGGAACCCTTCATTCTCTTCCTCACTTCGGTGACTTTGTCTTCTTCCTTGAAGGATGAGTTCAGCGGGGCTGGGAAGATGGCTCAGTAGATAAAGTGCTTGGCATGCAATCCCCAGACTCCACATAAAGCTAGCCGAGGTAACACATGCATCTGTAATCCGAGTGCTCCAATATGAGAGACTAGACTGGAAGCTCACGGGCCAGCTAGCCATGGACAACAAGAGATCTTCTCTCAAACAAGATGGAAGGCGAGGACCAACACTAGAAGTTATCTTCTAACTTCGCCATGCATGCTGTAGCATGTGTGCATCTGCATACACACACACACACACACACACACACACACACACACACACACACACTGAGCTCAATCACATATCTGTGCAGTGGAAGGTTGACTAGTTCCTGTAGCTGTTCTTTGAGGTGTCAGACCCTAGGGCCCCTGATCTTCTGGATATGGAAACCACTAGGTAGATGTGGCCTGAGAGTGAGGGCTGTGACCCAGACGTCCAGATCATTTTGCTGGATTAAGTAGCACTGTCTATGGGGACAAAGGGGATGAACTGGAATGGGGAGGAACAATAAAAAGGAAGGTAGGATGTGAGGAGGAAAGTTGCAGCATGCAAAAAGACTAACTTTTAGGAGGAGTTTTTTTGTTCATATCTCAGTTGACCACTCAGTACAGAGTTTCCACATTTTCCTGCCTGCATACACACACAGTCCCC
>PVHP010027133.1:0-23708 GCA_004024765.1 Zapus hudsonius | reverse complement strand
GAAGATTATAATCCATGAATGATGTGGTCCAACAAATGATTTCTTTTCAGAGGCCTCTCTTAATACATTGAGAATGAAAGAAACACAGCCCCCATTTATTGATGGTATCAAGTACCCTTTAAAGTAAGATATTTATTCATTATTCAAAATAATATTTAAAACAATATTTCAGTAACTTGTGAGTAATAACGTGTTTCAAGTTGCCACCTGGAATAAAATTCATCTCATCCACCCACCTGCCCTGCACTTGGTTTTGTCTCTCCAGTTATCATCTTAATGGATGTGCTCTTGCCAGCTCCATTATGGCCCAGTAACCCTACCACCTCACCTGAAAAAGAAGATGCATTAATAATAACAGTTTATTATCATTACAAGTTTCACTGTGTGATAGGCTATCATATATATTTTATTGAGCGTGTTATATTTTAATTATTTAGTTGTGAATGACAAAACTACATAGACAGTGGCCATGCCCCAGCATAGTAAAGGCTATATATGGCAAATCCATAACCAGCATCATAATAAATTAGGAAAAACTAATGCATTCCTGTAAGATCAAGAACAGGACCATGTGGACAGACTCACTGCTCATTTCTAACAATATTAGTAATGTCAGCCAGATGGTTAGGCAAGATAAAGACATAAAAGATCTATAGGCAGGAAACAAAGGAGCCAAGTTATCTCTCTTTGTAAACCATAAAGATTTCACTAAAAGATATATAGAACTAATATATCCAGTCTAATAGCAAGCCAGAAAAAAAAACGATATGTAAGATCAGTAGCTTGTCTATGCACCTACAGTGAACTTGATGAGGAATAAATCAAGAAGGTAGTTCCATTCAAAACAGCCACAAATTGTAAAATAGCTAGGAATAACATCTACGGGAGCGAAAAGAATGTGACAATGAAAATTACAAAACACAGGATAAAGAAGTTGAAAAAAAATCATTACGAGACATCTGGTATTCATAGATTTGAAGAAATCATATTGCTAAAATGTCCATCTACAAAGTGATATGGAGATTCAATAAAATGCCCACAAAAGTACCAAAGATATCATTGACATAAATAAAAAGATAATCCTAAAATTCACATGGGAGAACAAAAGGCAGCAAATAGCCAAGACTTCTGCAATATGAACGACATCATCAATATCACAATATCTTAATTTCAAAACACACCACAAAGTTATGGCAACCAAAGCCTAGCGTTATCATCAAAACACATAGAACAAATGAACAAAACAGAGGACCCAGAAATAAATCCACATATCCTCAGCAAAGTACCAGAAACATGAGTTGGAAAAAAAAACAGCCTCTTCAACAAATGGTGCTGGAAAAACTGGATTCCACCTGTAGAAGATGGAGACTAGAGCTCTATCTTTCATGATGTATAAAAATCAACTAAAACTGGGTGTGAGGGGAGCAGAGCAGATAAGTGAATTTGAGGCAAGCATGGGGCCCCGAGGTTGCCTCAATTTGAGCCTCAGCTCCCATACACACCAGTAACACCAATCCTGTGGGAAATGGAAATGGGAAACATGCTAGGGCTCACTGGACAGCATGTCTGACCAAAAATGGCAGCTCTGGGTTCAGCAAGAGATTCTATTTCCAGGAAACCAAGAGGAAGAGTGATAGAGGGGAATGCCCAATGTTCTTCTCTGGTCTCCATATATGCCCATGGGGTGCACATCTGCACACACACATGCATACACGACGTATGTGCATACCATGTCACACAACCTACTTATACACACAGGCACAAAAAAATCAACAGAGACTGAATTAAAGGCTTTAATGTAAGTCCCGAAGCTTCAAAACTACTAGGAGAAAATATGGGGGCAATATTTCCAGATTCTGGCATGAGTAACAATTTTCTGGATAAGAAACAAAGGAACAAGTGACAGATGTGATTGTATCAAATTATCAAGCCACTGTGCCACAAAGGGAACAATCCACAGAGTGGAGAGAAAACTCAAGGAATGGGGAAAATATATTTTCCAGTAATTTGTCTGAAGATTGGTGTCCAGATTATATAAATAACTCAAACAATTAAGCAACAAACAAGGAAGGAATCTAACCAGCAGAGATGGAAACGAATTGAGCAGACACTTCTCAAGGAAGAGATATAAATTTACATTTTAAAAATATTCAATATTTGTGGTTATCAGGAAATACAAACGAAAACTAATGCAAGATTCTATACTGCCCCAATTCGAATGACTATTATTCACCCCATAACAAATGGTGGCAAAGATATAGAGAAAAATTAATCCTTGCACACTGTGCATGGGAATGTAAATCAGCACACACATGGAAAAATAACATGCAGGGTCCTTAAAAAACTACGAATGGAACTATGCTAAGATCCAGCTAGCCTACTGCTATGTGGACATCCAGAGGCAGTGAAGTCAGCACACCAGAGACACTTTTATGCCCGTGTTTGTGATGGCGACATTCACTAGAGTCAAGATTTATCATCAGCCTAGATATGTATCAAAAAATTTTGTATTATTCAAACACAAAGAAGGAGATCCTATCTTTTGCAGGGAATGGATAGAAATGGAAAACATTGTTGTTGATTAGAATAAGGCTGATATGGGATGTCAAGTATTACAGGGTTTCTTCAGTAGAGGGAAAGGAAAAAAGAAAAGAAGATTCCCCAAAAGTTGAAGAGGGATTACTAGAGACTGGAAAGGTGGAGAGGGTAGAGAGGAAAGTGAGAATGAGGAAAAGAAGAGGTGTGGCTGGTATAATCCATGCACCATGTTTCCATGTGTGGAAATGTCACAGTAAATCCCATTAATCTGCACAATTAATATGTGCTGATGACAGAAAAAAAAACATATGACATAATGGGGAAAATTTTATCTTGATGACACTGAGAAAGGTTCAAGCTCTCGGAGTTTCAGTCACCTGACCAAGCACACACAGATGAGCGGTGACAAAGACACACTATGTCAGATGGAGGGAAGTAAAAATCATCAGTAGGCACTTCTTACCCTTGTGGTCAAGATTTCAGGATTGTTAGAGTCAGTTCCACTTGGGAAGTTCCACCGGTGGTGGAAGAACCATACATCCAAGAAGAGAGAAACAACCAAATAGCCCCAAACCACCAAAAGCCAAAAGCAGCAAGCAAGAGCAGGTGACAAAGAACAGGGACCCCACCCAAGCTCAGACCTCTCTGCACAACTTTAAGCTGGAATTCAGATCCGCCCCTAAACACACCTTAGGGCTAGACTCCAGGATCCGCCCCCCCAGTGACACCTCCTCTAGGCAGGTGGCTGGAGATCCAAGTTACAAGCTTTAATGAAACACCTGAGTCTATGGGGGACATCTGTTCTAACCACCACAAGGATGGAAGAGTAAAAGTCAATTCCGTGTGGGCAGTGTTAATCATATTAACCAATCATGTTAACTGAATGGGGGAGATTTGACTTTGATGATTTATTTGAACACATTTGAAATTCATGTCAGCATGACTGTGCCCACAACTCAAGGGAAAAATAAATTTTGTGGGAAAGGAAACAGTCAAAGTCATTCTGGAGACGAGAGAGAGAAAGAGAGAGAGAGAAGAGAAAGAGAGAGACAGGAGAGAGGAGAGAGGCAGGAGAGAGAGGAGAGAGGAGAGAGGGAGAGAGAGAGGAGAGAGGGAGAGAGAGGAGAGAGAGAAGAGAAAGAGGAGAGAGAGACAGGAGAGAGGAGAGAGATAGGAAAGAGAGGAGAGAGAGAGGAGAGAGGGAGAGAGACAGGAGAGAGGAGAGAGAGGGAGAGAGACAGGAGAGAGGAGAGAGAGAGGAGACAGAGAAAGAGAGGAGACAGGAGAGAGGAGAGAGACAGGAGAGAGGGAGAGAGGAGAGAGAGAAAGAGAGAGAAAGAGAGAGAAAGAGAGAGAGAGAAAGAGAGAGAGAGAGAGAGCTCTGGGGAATAAACACCCTAAAGGTAAGGGGTTCTAAACTATGGAAGATGTGACCAAGCAAACAATAAAGGAGTTTCTGTGTCCAACCTTTTCTGACACAGAAAGAGATATTTCTTGTTGCTATTTTCTTCTTTCTCTTAAAATGGAAGCATTTCTTCTTGTCTGTGTATTCCTTTCGAAGGCAGCTGGCAATAATGGCAGGTTTCTGTAAATGACAAGTCATGGAGGTAAATGACTTTTATCAGCAGATAAATTATAAAATTTCAATATTAAATATCAACTTGGTTTGTCCTTGATACTTCTCATCATCTTTAAATAGTCTAGCTATGATCTATGTTATCTCATTACTGTCCAAAACAGTAGATATTTTGGGGGTGGAGATATGGCTCAGTGATTAAAGATACTTGTTTGCAAAGCCTCGGTTCAATTCCCCAAGACCCATGTAAAGCCAGATGCACAAAATGGTACATGCATCTGGATTTATTTGCAGCAGAAAGAGGCCCTATTTCACTTTCAAATTAATTAAATAATTAAAAATAGATATTTTGAAAGCCAAGAGCTTTCTTTGCATTGACACAGAAAACACAGCAAGAAATAATTATCTTATATTTAATATTTTAAAATATTTTTAATTTATCTAAATTTTGAATTCTTCTGAATACCATTCCTTTAGAATTTAATAGTGTTCTAGAATAATACGCTTTCATTATTGCTTTATATTTAATGGTATATGGTTGGCTTTAGTAAGGGACATTAGGTGTGCTTTCTTATCTCCTAGGCATTATTTATTTGATATTGAAGGGAAAAATCTGCTCTAAGAAGCACAAATCAAACAGACATAAATAGAGCAAACAAAAACAAACAAAAAAACCAAAACTATTTCCCCCCCTTGGTGTGGTAAGCACTAGTATTGAATTTGTTGTATTTTATGCTGCAGAACATTTTGGGTAGGATTTTGGTGGTGGTAAGTGGGTATGTTGCTTTGAGAATAACCATTCAGAATTTAATGAGAAAAGAATCTTGTATTTAAATCTACATGCTATGAGTAACTGAAGAACCCCCAAAGGGTTATGAAAAACACAGAGATATCTTACAGGGTGTTTAGTTATACAGCATTGGCTAAAGAAATTTTCACAACATCCAAGAAACTAGTAAAACCTGGCACAGTTAAAGTTTGCAGTGTCTTCTGGGGGATAGCACACTAATAGAAGTCACAGTGGTGACACTTTCCAACAACAGAAGTTTTAGCTGAAATGTGAAGTCTGAGCTTGTGATGGTCTGGATATTAAATGCCCCCAAACCCATAGCCCATAGTTTCATGTGTTTGTAATTAAGCCTCACACTTTGGGACCTCTTGATGGAGGTAATGTGTCATTTGTGGCTCACCTTGAGGTGCTAGCCGAACCCCAGATCTTGCTGATTCTTCCTACTACATCCCTGCTGGTATGACGAGACGTGATGCCCAGCCTCTCTTCTGCCATGCCATAATCAAACTTCCCCTCACAACCATAACCTGAAATAAACCCTTCTCTCCTTTAACCTGCTTTTGGTTGAGTCTTCTGTCCAGGCAACAAGAAAGTAACTGTATCAGAGCTCATAGTTCATGTATCAAATTAAACTTTAACCTTTCAAATAGCCATTACCCTTGCCACCTGGCTTAATGTTCAGCTAGTGCAAGAAACAATGACTCATGGGACCAGATTTAGCAACAAATCAAAGTATGGATAAATATTCAGAGTCTTGGATCAATTTTGAACCTGGACCAAGCACAGTTGTAATTTTACCGATAATGCAAAAACAGCAAAAGGTGAAAATACTGGACTGAGCACAAAATGAAGCCATGGCCCATGAGTGAACGGCTTACCACCATTTATTCTGGGAAGCTCCCCATCTCTTTTGAAAATGAGCTTGAAGCAGTAAAAGGATTCATTATATTGAAGTGTAATTCTCAAATGTACATCTTAATATCTCAAATGTCAATTAGAAAGGATGGATAACCACACCTCACTTCCCCTGCATATGACTTTTCAAAATTTACCTCCTCAAACTTTGTTGAACTCAAGGCGTCAGCCGTTCTGACTCTTTCCATGCAAACATCTTCATCCTCACCATCTGGTTCCTCTGGATTGTGACGTACAAGGTCACTTCTTGAAGAGATCCTAGGGTCAAAGGAATCTATTAATAACCAACTAATAGCGTCTGATGTACCAGGATCATTTTGTTCTCTGATTTTTACATTTGAAGTAGGTCTCATGAGTCATACACATCTTCGTAACATCTGTCCCTTCCTTGTCCCTTGACAATGCTCTTGCTTTGGTCCAAAGTGTCACCAAACAAAGAAGTCATTTTTTCTATCTTTTACTCTCTTGACTATGGAGTTGCCATTTTTTTTAATTTAATATTTATTGTCCATAATGAGTTACATTATTTAGTGGGCAAACCATGCGTTGTTATCCCGACTTCCCCAATTCCCCCCCTCCCCATCCCTGATCAGTTGTATATCCTCCTTAAACTTTTGATTGAAAAACTTCATATACACTATATACCCTGCTCATAACCCCCTACCACTTCCCTCGTGTGTCTTGCCTCTTATATTCCTTCACCACTGAACACATTTTTCTTTCCAACTAGTTTCCCTTCTCTTTTGATATCATCATGTTTTTTTTTCTTTTGACTTTCATATTATATAGGCCTTGTGTAGGTAGCATCAGCCACTGCGAGGTTATGAATGCAACGGTCTTTTTGGTTCTGAAAACAACATCCGAAAGCTCTTCTCCCCATTCTCTGGCTGTTACATTTCTTCCACCACCTCTTCAACAAGATGTCTCTCTTAATGCTGAACACTCCAATGTCACTTCTTTTCAGCAAGTTGAATGAGTTTTGAGAGGGAAGTATCTCAATGGACAATTTAATAGTCAGAGTTTAGCAAACCTATTTCATATCACAATTTGTGAAATAAGCACTCCAGTGTGGTAGTTTCAAATAGATGTCCCCCAAAAGAATTAAAGGTTTATTATAATTGTGAATTGTCTTCAGCCTTCTGGCTGGAGGAAATGTCACTTTGGCCTAGCCTCCTGGGGACTAGCCCTTTCTAATTTGGATGCAAAATATTAGGGATAGATATACAAAAGAAGAGCCAGAATTCCGGTCTGGCAGTTCTGCATTTTTTGTGAATTACAGTGTGTTACAGTGTGCTTGCTTGCTTACTTCTGGTGGTGGGTTCTCTCTCTCTCTCTCTCTCTCTCCTTCTCTCTCTCTCTCTCTCTCTCTCTCTTTCTCTCTCTGCTTGCTTCTGTAAAAGAGGGCCAGCCTTTTTCCTTAACTTCCTCTGGGTCTGTTACTTCAATAAATATTTTCCTCCCCAAATCGTGCCTGGTTTGGAGATTCATCCCAGCAGCGTGGCTGACTACAACATCCAGGAACCACAATTTTCACATCAAATTATGGATATCGTCAACATTGTTTTGAGAGTTGTCGGCCAGAATGTTTAAAGTCAAGACCATCACAGAAAATTCTAGCTGTGATTAGGTACACACATTCCTTCAAAATACATGCCAGATTAACCCTTTTCTTTCCATTCCAGCACGGACCTTTATGACTGTGATGATGTAATTATTCTAGATTCTTCGCTTTTAATCCCTTCCTCATTCAGATAATAGATGTCCTGAAGGTTGGCTGCCATGGTAACATGATAACTCCACTAACAAGTTTGTGTAACTGCCGAAGGTGATGCTAATTTGGAAGTAAGATGGTCAACCATCTTGGTTTGCCTAGAACTGAGGTGGTACCTGGGATAAGGGACTTGTAGAAAATGGAGATTTCTAAAGAAAGAGTTCAGATGGGCATTTTGGTTGGTTCCAATTCCTAGCTATTATGAATTGAGCTGCTATAAACATGGTTGTGCAAATGTCTCTGTGCTGAAACGAGGAGTCTTGAGGATATATGCCCAGTAAAGGGATATCTGGGTCAACTGGTAGTTCTATATCCATCCCATTCAGAAGCCTCCACACTGCTTTCCATAGTGGTTGTACAAGTTTGCATTCCCACCAGCAGTGAAGGAGGGGTCCTTTTCCCCACATACTTGCCAACACCTGTTATGGGTAGATTTTTTAATGATTGCCAGTCTTACTGGAGTGAGGTGGAATCTAATTGTTGTTTTGATTTGCATTTCCCTGATAATTAATGATGTTGAACATTTTCTTAAGTGAGAATTGGCCATTTCTAATTCTTCCTCAGAGAATTTCCTGTTGAGCTCAGAGGCCCATTTTGTGAGAGGGCTGTTTGAAATTTTATTATTTAATTTATTGAGTTCTTTGTAAGTTCTAGATATTAGACCTCTATCTGTATTGTAGCTGGCAAAGATTAACTCCCAACCTGATGGTGGTCTATTGGCTTTGAGTATGGTAAGTTTGTCTGTACGGAAGCTTTTTAACTTGATAAGATCCCATTGGTTGAGTGATTGCTGGACTTCCTAGTTTACCGGAGGTTTGTTCAGGAAGTTTTTCCCTACTCCTATTTCATAGAGAGTTCCCTCTATTTTTTCTTCCAGGATTTTCAGAGTTTCAGGTCTTATATTGAGGTCTTGGATCCATTTGAAGGTGATTTTGGTGCATGGTGAGAGGACTGGGTCTATTTTCCTCCAGTTTCCTGGTGCACAAATCAATTGTTTTTCAAATTCAATCTGCTGCATGGCATGTGTACAGGTGTCAGAGGAAGCCCTGGATGTTCAGTGTTTCTGGTGTGGTAGAGCTGTTATTCCCATTACACCGACTGCAATCTCCTTTTAAGGCTCCAATCCACACATTCTGTTTATGTCTTGAGCTCTTGCTGCATTATAACCACACAGGTAGGTTGTCCTTGGTAAATGTCCCTGACCAATGCTCCTTTGTTACTTTGTGCAATATCATTTAAAAATGATCATTAAAAGAATAAGAAACCATTTTTGACTTCTGCAAACCTGAAGACAGGATCTCTCCTCATTCTTTTCTTCCCCCACTTGCATTCCAGAAACCGAAGAATAACAAGAAAGATGATCGAATAAATGAAAGGCTGGAGAGGAAGAGGAACACTCAAATTAGAGATGATGCATGATAACTTCAGATGTAAGTTAGAAACTCTTGTCTTTCTACAAATAAATATTGGGTGTAATTTTCAAGTCACACTTCAGTCATACTTTTTAAAAACAAAAAACAGTGGAAGTGTATGTATTATTTAAAGTATATTCATGTTATGTTATACAACTGTATTCATATTTTTCACATCTTCTGATCTAGGGATTAAACAATATTTTTAAAATCGGGGGCTGTGAATTATTATGTTACTGGATCTTCGTAAAACTAGGTTATATTTATAGAAGTATTGTACCTTTGTAGAATCTAGTTGTGTAAAACCTATTAATTTTCATACTAGGCCTGGGGATACTCTTCAGTGGTAAAGCATTTACCTAACATATATAAGACCTTGGGTTCAAGCCCCTGAAGATTAAAAAAACAATCCTTGAAGCACGATGGTAGAGTTTATTTAATGATATATCCCCTTGTGCAATCATATTCAAATGATAGGACTACTTACAATTAGGAACACCAAGTAAACAAATTTCCTGGATGGTTCTTGAAAACGAGGGTCATAATATAAACGATACTGCGAAAGAAAAGGCAATATTAAATACAAGTTTTATGATTCATGAATTTTATCCAGATTAGTGTGCTAATGGCCCCTCAGATTTTCTCCTGGGCACAAGAGAAGTAACAACATATATGGTGAGGGATAAGCTGTCTTTATCTTCTTGGTTTGTGAGACACACTGCTTCTCTTATGGATGAATGGGACTCAGTCTTTATGGGTCAACTGCTAAGGGGATCCTGGCTCAGTGTTAGAAGTCGCAAATAGCAGAGGAGACAGAGTTTCTGCTTGGTACTTTCCTGCATACACTACTTCTCAGAGGTGCTCCTTGTCTCCTTCATGCTTTTCATGGAGAGTTTAGAAATAGTAAAAGATGAGATGAGTCTGATAATTTTCAGGTCGTGTATGTTCCTTATTTCTATGGACATCTCTTTGCCAGGAAACCCAGATTCTATTCCTTTTGTATTGAATACAACTAGAACATATCAAATATAAGAATTAATCCCAGCGGTAGGTTACCACCCTATGAGTTGTTGGTTAGGGAAACCCTTGAGGTCATCCTAACAATAGAGGCAATTACTACTGCCATTGCTTTCTCACTAGACAGTAAGACTCTAATGCTATTAGTGTTGAAGACACCCCATGTTTTGATTGTGGGGCACTGAGAACTCAAGCTGAAATTGAGCTAAAGCCTCCTCTCTACTGGCTAGCCCTCATAGTGCTAGAAGGTGCTACGTAGGCTGCTGAGGGAGCATTGCCATGAACAGTCTTACTCAGATGTGAACTCTGTTTGCCATGGTATCAAATATCCAGGGAAGATGTGCCTGGTGGTGCAATAGTGGCAAATCTATTCAGAGGGTGATCAACCATTTGCTGATTGGATGTGAGACCCACTTCACAGGAGGGAACTCATGTCCAATACTGTAAACCCAGTCAAAAACTCCTTGTTGGGGAGATCATGGGTCATAGTGGGGAAGTGGCTACTGCTGATTTGATAAATGGACATGGTTTGCTCATCAAATTTTCTTCTTAATAAATATGTTAATGCCCATAGATTAGTGCCCTTGTCAGCTTGGTCAGGGAAGCTTATTTTATTTTTGCGGTGTCCAATGGTAATAGCACAGATTCACAACTGGTTGAAGTGAGGAGAATGAATGATGGATGAATGGTCAGCCTTAAATGAGACATTAATCGCCCCCTCCAAAGCTCAGGAAACATCATAGAGGGAGAGGAGGAAAAAATATAAGATACAGAGAAAGTGGGGGAATGGGACATTATGCTGATATCCAGGCGTCAAGTGGTCATGTTGCTCTTGAACTCCTGGATGGTGTGATCACTTACACAAGATTTATATAAGATTGAGCCTGTCAGCATCCTGCTACAGGGAGTAGCAGGGGAATACTCTTGGGGCTCTCTACTCATACCTGAGGATCTATATGCAGTTAGTAGCTGATGTATGAAGGAGAGACATTCTGTAACCACTGGTAAGATGCCCATACCCCTGTAAAATGATTCCTCACCAAGCTTCTATAAGGAACCCTAAAATGAAATTCACTGGGTCCATCTCCCAAACAAAAATCATGGGAGTAAAAAGATGATATGAAGGGAATCAACATGAGTGGGCAGGGGACAAGAGAAAGTAACAGGAATTGGGTCAATATGATCAAAATATATATGTGTATGACAATATAATGAAATGCATTATGTATCACTGCCATATACTAATGAGCATTCTTTACAACATATAGCATCTATTGATACTAGAATCCACCCAGTACTCTAGTCCCTTTGCATCACTAAGATTAGGGGGGAATTTGATATTTATTACTGACTGATCACATCAAAAGATATGATTGCACAAGGGGATATATCAAAAGAGTATATTGCTATAAATATTCCTGTCTTCACTGCTCTCCTCCTATCTCTGCAAGAAAACAGTAGCATTTCTTACGTCAAAGTGTAGGAATGTACAGCCAATCAATGAAGCCGTTGGGATGAAGATGGTAATACATAACAGTGTTGTCTCTGAAAGGAATTCAATCACCATAAAAAACGTGGAAAAGAGAGTCACCTAAAAAATTAATACACATAGAATTGCTCTCTAGAAATCAACATACTTTCAAATTAGAGAAAATTTACTTTGAATACATTCTCATATTTTATTTGTTCCATTTCAATGCTATCATTGAATATTTTATTATAGGTTTAAATTAATCTATTTAGTTTTGAAATTAATCTGAAAGAAATCAAAATGGAGAGGAGATATTCTTCCTCAGATATATTGACAAGAGAAATATAAGCATGTAACACATCCCTACATGTGTAGCTTAGATACAAATGTTATTAGAGCAATTATAGCAAACTGGGAAAAAAGTTACAGACATATTATAGCGTCACACACTTTACCTAACTTCAGTGATGCTTCTTTAGAAGGTTCGCCATGCCCATTATTTTATTCTGGTTGTGCAAGAGAAGTGTGTTTCTCATGATATTTCTATTCTTAAAGCTTAAGTCCTCTCACAACAAAACACAAACTCCTATATAATAGATTTGTGAGTGCATTGTTTAGGACTAGTCTCAGAAAATTCTAGCATTCCTTCCTATCTGTCCTAGGTTCCTGTGTTCTGCCTTCTGTCGCCCCCCCCCCCCTAGCAAATCCCTGTGGCTTCCGAGGAGAAACCTGGCGCTCTCTCTCTCTCTCTCCTTTTTTAATTGTCCATAATGAGTTATATTGTTTAGTTGGCCAACAATGTGTTATTCCCAATATCCCATTGCCCCCCTTCCCCATCCCCAGTCAGCTGGATATCCTCCTCCATGGGCCGTTTGGATCAGTCTTTGTGGTAGGGGACCATGGATAGCCCAGTCTTCAGCTGGGTTCTCATGACCCAAGTGTGTTGTTATTCTTTGATCTTCTAAAGAAGAGAAACATTTCCTCAAAAAATCTCATCTTTAGGAAATCTTGCCTGTTTTTTTTTTAAACTATTTTGGTATGTTTGCATGTAGCTTCTGAGCATAAGTGTGGTGTGGTGTGCAATGTGATATGTGTGATCTATGGACACGAGTGTGCAGATGCTCACACCCTGTAGAGATGAGTGTGCAGACCAGAGAAGAATGTTGGGTCTTATTTCCTTGGAGCACAGTCCCTCACTCAACCCAAAGCTGCCACTTTCTGACATGGTTTTGGTCACAAGTCCCAGTAAGTAATACTCCAGTTTCTGCCCTCCTCCCTCCTGCAAGACTAGGGTTACAGAAGTGTGTGGCACACCCAGCTGTTTACATGGGTGCTAGAGGATTGAACTCTGGCTGACTCAGACCTCTCAGTTCTTCATAATATTACAGCAAGTGCTCTTACCCGCCGAGACAGCTCCCTGGCCCAAACATCTTGACTTTTCACTAAGTTTCAGAAATTAATCACTCTTTTCTGTGTTCTTGCAAACTAGTAAATTATAATTGTGTGAATGAGCTACATTGTAAAATAGCGTCTTGATTACTCTGCTGTAAGGTCTCTGAGTGCTACTGTATCAAATAGAACTATTGTGTAAGAAATAAGGGTACAATTATAGTGTTCAAATGAATATATTGTATCAAATGCTAGAATGTATCGGGCACTCCAGTAACTCCAGATACAAAAGACTAGGGAGAAATGATATCTATCATTATGAGCTTTTTGAATGCAGAGACTATGGGCTTTATGTTTCTCTGTCATCAGTCTCAAATTCTGGTACACAGGAAAAACCAATAAACATTCATTAGATGGTAATTTTGACACATATTAAAAACTAACCAAGTAAAATAAATGCACACAAGTTACATATATTTTTTCTTAATTTAGATAGAGAAGTATGATTTGAATAAGGAATTCATAGGATCAGTTTTTAATTTTAGATTCTTTAACAATATTTATATTATTTATATATTTTAGATTCTTTAACAATATTTATAATCTAAAAATTCCTGGGGCTCTTTTGATCTCAGGTAACTTTTATTTTTACTAAAAGCAATTCAAAATGATTTTGAGGTTTCCTTCAACCTCCAAATAAAAAATAATAAAATAATAAAAGGATATACATATAGATATACATATATATACTTTATATTATCTTTATCTTACTTTTAAAAAAGTGACCAAATTATTTATTAACATACATCCATAATTATATCATTGAAAACACTGACATTTTCCCAGACATATTTTAACTGAAATATTTTTAGAGTACCATTCATTCACTTATTCCATAAAAATCTAAGTATTAGCTCTGAACTTCATGATGGCAATAACAGCACTAGTGATTGGAGAGATGGATCAGTGGTTAAATGCACTTGCTTGCAAAATTAACGGCACTTACAGTAAACATACTTACAAGATAGAAGCAAAATGACCAAATGCCACTATTTTTTCTTCCCTTTCGAAAAATGAATGAAATCACATATGTCATGAAGGTAAGGGACATGGCATAGCCAATAATGTACAGAATCTGAAATTGGTAAGAATGTAAGAATAAAGACAAGTTACTTGATCTACATAATGCAGTGAAATATTGCTAAGTTCTTTCTTTCATCTGTAATATTTGGCCAATTTAAATGTTCAGAGGAGCACTGGTAGCAAATGGCAAGGTACTCATCCTGAAATTCCCACTGTTTAACTGAAGCATCTACAAACCAAATCAGGACTGGAAGAATGTTGTCGCTTACCTGAATAAAGATGTCTCCCACTGTAAGCACAAGCTCTTCGAGGTGTGCAGCGTACTGCATGCCGTACATGAACAAGATGAGTGAGCAGAAGATAGGAACTTCCACCAAAGCCTGTCCAAACCAGTAAGCGGATGGGTAGAGGCCTGAGGTCCACAGCTGGAACTGTGCTTTGCTCTGATAGGAAAGGAGCAACATTAGCAACTGGTTAGTGAAGTTTGATTTGGGAGTGGGAAACTGGGGATGGTGGGAGGGAAACATGGCTTATTGTCTCTACTTGTGGAAAATGTCAATAAAAAGCTTTTAAAAAGAAAATAAAGAACACATAGAAAATCATCAAAGGAAATATTCATAATAACAATATATCCTACCAATAAAGGCTGCACAGACTAAGGGTTATGGAGAACTCCAATGCTAATATATCTACATTTGCTGTTGTAATTAATGAAATTATTTATTCAAATATGCTTCTATAATCTTCCTGATACAGCTTATATCGTTTCTTTTAAAAGTCCTGTTATTATCATTTTTGTTTCGTTGTGGTATGTCACTTTCATTTGGGTACATGTAAGATATTTTAATCATTAGTTTCAGCAATTTGATTATGATATCTATCATAGGTTCTACTTTGGTCTTACCCAGTTTTAATTCAGTGAAGTTATATCTGTGAAGTTATGCTTTTCATCAAAATTTGAAAATTATTTTCAAATCTATTTTCTGTTATTATATGGTGTATGATAACTCTTTCCTGTAACTCTTTAAATCATAAAGCCTTATGGATTCTGTAAATTACATTGTTTCTTTTCATATAGATACAATATTGTTTGCTGATACAAATTCTATTTCATTTTATGTGTGGGTAGGATGTGTGCACACTTGTGTGTGTACAGATGTGTGTGCCCTATGCACACATGTGTAGAGGTCAGAGAAGGACATTGGATATCCTATAACCTATATGCAAATTGACTTCTCAGTATGTGAACATTCATACCATACTAAATAAAAGTCCTACAATTACATTATAGCTGATTTTGAGTCATTTAAATCAACAAAAATTTCCACTACCTTATAGTCATCAATGCTGGTCATGGATATATAAGGAGAAACACAGGCCATCAAAATGATCCATGAGATGAAATAAAACATTTTATTAAACTCTCCAAAGTCATTTTCATCCTGAAAACGTAGGCAAAGCAGTGAACCAGAGACACCAAGTTGAAATTCACTATCTGGATTGCATTCCTAAATACATACATGCATGCGTACACACATATATGCATACACACATACACACATTCATACATTACCAGATTACCTGCACTGTTGCTTTACTTTTTTTCTTCAAAGCCAGAAACCAAGATGGATATAAATTTTATACAACTAACTTCCACTGAGGTCATTCTGTGTGAAACCATATAAGAGCTACTGATAGAGGAGAATCTGTGAGCACACACCTACCTCAGCAAACGTGCTGCGGTCAGTCTGAATGTGCACTGATGGCGTAAACAATCCAAGCAGCCCATTACTAACAATATCCATGAGAACTGGGAAGCAATTCAGTCTCTTGGTATTGCATGATAACGTAAAATGGTAATTCTGAAATAGAACGAGAGGTTGTAAGTCCTGAAGAAGGATGTATAAAACTAGTGAGCAAAATGTACAAATACCCTTTTCCAATATGGAAAGTATCACATATTCTTTTTTATTGACAATTTTCATCCATGTGTAAAATGTATTTAGATCATAATCCCTTCCTAGTACCATCTTTTGAACTGGTTGTCTTCATATGTATGAATGGAGGAGTATTTACCAGATCGCATAGATCCTAGCAGTGGCTACACCACTGTAGAAAATGTTTCTCATTCCCCCAGCAACTATTAACTGCCTCCTCAGGGAAGGATGAGGCTTCATGCCCTCCTCCATCTCCATGGCAGAGTGTTAACAGACTCAATATTGCACAGGGTGTGCAGGTAATGGCAGGTGCAATCAAGTCAGAAATGCAACAGTCATGTCATGCCTGGAAGACACTGCTCCACAGCCCTCTTTCCTGTCCTGTAGCCTTTACATTCCTTCTACCTCCTCCAGCAGTCAAGAAATCTAGTCTATTCTTTAAAGGGATGGTTGATATATGGCTAGATCTCCAATCCCTTTTCCCTACCTGTTGCAGACAACTTTCTAGTTGCTGCACAGAAAGAAACCAAACAAGAGCAGCCTGTGGAGGAATGGGTTTATTAGGCTTACAGACTCAAAGGGAGACTCCATCCTGGCAGGGAAAATGATGGCATGAGAAGAGGGGTGGACATCACCTCCGCCACAGCACTGAAAACAGTGGCAGGAAAGTGTGCCAAACACTGGCAAGGGGAAGCTGGTTTATAACCCCATAAGTCTGCCCCCAACAACACAGATTTAGCGAGGTACTGATTCCCAAACTGCCATCAGCTGAGGATCAATCACTAAGAACACATTGATTTGTTTGTGGGGGACACCTGGATCAAACCATGACAGTACCTTATAGTCATCAATGTGCTTGGCCTGGGTTTCTCCTTATATATCCACAAAGCACAAATCCACATTATAATTTAAAAATATCCTACCTAAATGATGGCATATAACTAAAATTAAACACAAGTCCATTTGAGGACAAAGCATTAGCCATGAGCATTAGCGTATAATGAAAACAGTCCCTCCTGGAAGGCAGAGGGAGATTCATAACCCTCAGAAAGCTGAAGGAATTATGAAGTCTGAGGACAACTTTTAGTCTGTCCTCATTTGAAGCAGGGTTTCTCATTCTGGCTTCTCTTTCTGCTGTCCATGGCTGTGCTCTGGAAAATTCTACTGTGTCTGCCTCCCATCTCACCATCAGCATACTAGGATTACAGAAGCCTGCCATGATTTCCAACTTTTTAATGTGAGGTCCAGGGTTTCAAACTAGCATACTCCAGCCTGGGCAGCAAGCGCTTTATCCATTGAGTCTTCTCCCCATCTTCTCAGGTTATAGTTTCAATTAGCATCAGCATTAGAGTCTCATACGCATACCTCTGTCTAGAGTCACTACCTGGAGATCACACACCTTTGCATCACCCGACACAGTGATGGCACCGTTGTACAGTGTCTCCTCAGTACCATTTCTAGCTCCGGAGCCATCCACTTCCAGAGCTATGTTCTGCTGTTCCAGTGAGCGGATGAAGTCATCGATTTTTGCGCCTAGTTGATAAAGAGAAGAGGCACCATCAAACTAAGGGCATCTTCCAAGGTAATAAGATGACCCTTTAGGTTCGTTGATGGCCAGCCATGCCATGACCCGCAGAGACATCATCTGTATGTTTATTTTAGGACTATGCTTTGCTCTTCTAACAATTTTGTAAGCATGGTTTAAGAATAATAATTTCCCCTTATTTTTTTAAAGTCTTTATTATCGATAATTAGATACAGTGTATGAGCAAATCTTATGGCAGTACCCCCATTTCCCTGTTCCCTACCCACTGGGGGCCCTTCTCGGTGGGCTTACTGAATCAGTCCAGTGGGTAGGGGGTCATGATTAGCTCATGAGGTAGCCTGGTTCACCACCTCCTTCCTTATGTGTTATTGCTGAGGGGGGCAATGTCTCTGGATATTCTCCCCCATCATGACTCTTGCAATCTTTCTGCCCCCTCTTTCGCTCAGTTCTCTGAGTCATAGTGGGTGAGTTTTAAGTCTGCTTTATTGTTGAGATCTTAATTGTCTCTGGACTTCTGCTTTGGGTTGTGTTGGATATCACTGGTGTCTGTCTCTATGACCTATTCTGGGCTCTGACTTGCTGTGGTGATAGGTCTCTTGCTTATCTCACCACTTTCTCATAGGTTTCATTTGGGGCCTACATAGGCCTGGGGTGGTTCATCCCTTGCTGGGTTGTTGGACCTTTTATGATCTCTGCTAGTTCAAAATAACTTTTGTTAACATCCTGTGACTTTTGGAACACAATGTTTTAAACTCAAACAATATATTCCCTTATAATAGTAGATATCATTGTGACCATATAATTAAGATGCCTTTAAATATACAATTTATTCGGGATAAGCAAATCAATTTATTAAATCTCCATTTATTATTAGTATCATTATGATTACTGCTACTAATAGTAGTAGTATAATACTGTGAAAGCAAGTTTTCATCATTTTTCTATAAACCATTTTGCTTATAATACATAGTGACATATTACATTTATTGTTTAATCAAATAATTCATTATTATTATCTTAACTTAGGGTGGAACCTTCTAAATTATAAGACACACTCACTTGTTCTTTATGCTGGTGTTTTCTGATGAATGTCTGTCACAGTGAACACACTAGAAACAATATTAACAACATTTTTACCTGTCTTGTTGATGATCAGTAAGTGAGTGAGAGGGTCCCGTGGCTGTTGGTCAGGAGCAAGGAAGTACATGTCAGGAGATAGCTCCCAACAGTAATCACTTTCCTTCACAAACCTGTGAGCATTGGCAGCGAAGATGTGAAGAAGGCCAACTCCAAAAGCCAGAATCCTATCAATAAGCAATAATACAGACTAGCAATATATATATATATATACACACACACACATGTTTCTATCTTATTTCTTTACTTTCCATCTATTCCTAAAATAGACACGTCATAGCCACAGGCCTCTTGGATGACTCCAAACCAGCCACAGTAATGGAAAGAAAGGATTCAGTGAAGCTACAGATCAAGGTTAAGTTCCATAATGGTGAAAGAGGCTGGCCCCTTTTTTCATAGTCCAAGCAGAGAGAAAAAACCATCACCAGCACCACACACACAACAGCAAACAGGCAGGTGGAGGGGGGGAGAGAAAAGAGAGATTTAATTTCCCTTTGTATAGTCTTAGGGTGGAGTCTTGCAACCCTATCCCAGACTTGTTGACTTCTTGAGTCTCTGGAATCTCCTTCCTGCACTGCCCTCCCAGGAAGGGATGTTCATTTCTAGCTTCCCTGAGCTTCCTTACATCCTGCCCCTTTCTGAGAGGATGCCTTCCTGAGAACATCCTCAGAGACCCACCTAAGATTACTAAAAAGGTCAAGTTGACAACAAGACTTAACTATCCCAGGACGTGATAAGCGTGTATTGATCCTTGCTCTTATCTTGCTATTCTCTGACCACAGGCTAGCCCGTGCAATTTAGGATGTGGCTTCTCATATTGTAAGATGAGACCTAGCCTCACTGTCACCACTTCCATCTTAATGCTTCCTGTTTCTGCAGGGAGCTCCACCAATAATCCACACTTGGGGCTCTGGCTCCCTTCCCTCCCATCCATTGTTCCTAATCTCATTCATGGCAGCAGGCTTCTCTGAGTCTCACAGGCTCAAAATCTCACCCCTCTGTGTTCTCTCCTTTCCCTGTATTCGCGTGTGTAGACGTTAAGAGGTTGTATCTCCTCTCAGCATTACAATACTAATTTTGAAGACTCACTCAATTCTGCTCTCCAAGTTCAGGGATCCATAGCACTGCTTGCTTGCTTTGTTCTATGGCTGGCATCCCTCTCTTCTCACATCTCTCTGTCTGCTTTACTTTCAAAGGTTTCTCTTTTAGTCTTACTCTCACTAATCTCTTCAAGGGCCTTAAATTTTGAATAACCCACATGGTCAACAAATATGGATTGAAATCCTACCATAAATTATGTTTTCCATGTGTGTGATTTGATTGACATGATTGGTTAATTCTGAGTACTGAAGGATACAGAATGCTATGTGATATAGCAAACACCTTGGGGGGAGTGTCAGCTGATGTCTTCTGTATCCAGCTCCTAAAAAATGCCTGACTTAAGACAGATAATGAAAAAAAAAAGCATTTGCTTAAGAGTCATAAGGAAGTAGAAACAACTTGAAGGTGTGTCAGCTTAACTGGCATGTTCTAGAAAATTCTGTAAGAGCTATGAGTCAGAACAATGTCCACATACACACATACATGGCCACATGCACGTATGCACACACACATACACACTGACATAGGTTCTAGGTTATCTTTCACATCTCCTTGGAGGCTTTGAAAATGTAACAATAAGAAGAAAAACTTCTGTCTAAAACTATCTCTAACATATTATAAACTCACCAAATCTGTAAAATAATGGATAAATATCAGGACTGCTGACAAAAATAATAGCTATGATCATGCATTTAGAGTTTACTTGGATGTTTTTTTCCCTGCTGTTATATTAGAAATATTTTTGTGCTTGTGTATGTAGGGTATGTGTGGTATGTGTGATGTTTGCAGATGTGCATGCTCCATGCACGTGTTTATGGGGAACATCTGGTGTCCTCTTATCTTACTACTTATCTGCCTAATCCTTTAGGCAGGGCTCTCCCTAAACCTGCAGCTCCTGTCCATCCTAGAAAGCCTCAGAAATTCTCTTGTCTCCACCTCCCACCTCCCCATAGACTGGGGTTATAGACATGTGTGTTTCGACACCCAGTTTTTTATGTGATCTTAACCCCTCAGCCATCCCCACAGCCCATTATTTAGCTATTTTTGTTTCTTTTGTTTTGGATTTCTTTTTTTTTTTGAGGTAGGGTCTCACTCTAGCTCAGACTAACCTGGAACTCACTCTGTGGTCCTAGGCTGCCCTCAAACTCATAACAATCCTCCTACCTCTGCCTCCCAAGTGCCCTACCAGGACTGTCTTTTTTAGGTATATGTACTTTTGATTGTTTTAGTATATTTATTATCAATAATTAGATACATTGTATGAGTATGTGATGGGGTACCATCACAAGATTTGCTCATACAATATGAATGGAAGACTCTACAGCACCTGAATACTCACAGAGCCAAGATAGCTTTCCTTTCATGCTTTAACTTCAAAAAGCGAAGCCTCGCAACTGCCCGGAGTTGTTGCTGCCAGAGAGCCATGCCTCCTTTATTCTTCCTCATGCCATTCAGTGAACAGACAAGCTGCTCCATCTCCACAAGCCCCGCTGTGTCTCTTGTCCCTGCAGCCTGGGCATCTTCCAGAGACCTGAGATCTGCAAGACAAAAGTGGTCTCTGATAAGTAAGGCCACATGTGCTCTCTCTCTCTCTCTCTCTCTCTGTGTGTGTGTGTAGTATGAGTGCACATATGCATGACTGAATACGTGTGGGTGCACATGCGTGTGGGTACATGTGGATCCCAGAGTTTGGTATCTAAAATCAGGTGCTAGGAGGTGATGGTGGAGCTCACATGAGATTTCAGTGAACTGACTGCTTTATCAGCTTTCCAGAGAATGACAACTGTTATAGAATAAAATGCAATGAAATGCATGACTCAACAGCATGCATGGGATGTTTGCAAAATGGACATCCCGACATCCCACATAGTATAGGAAACATCCTTTATAGGAGAGCTGTCTTTCTTCTTACTTGCCTGATTGGTCAACAGCTGATTTTCCTTCTAGTTTCAGGAATACCTCATTCAGTGTTGTCATGGAAACACCAAAATTTTCAATTCCCAGGTCAGAACAGCTTTCAAGATCACTATAAAGACCTAAAGAGCAAGACCAACAGTGAATCAAGGGGATTCTATCACAAACATACTGGCTAATTACACTCTTCTGAAATTGTTCCTTTGTGAAAGACCTCCATTACAAATTAACATTTTATAATAAGCTGAGTTTAAATCATATAAATTAGTCTTTTATTTGATCTTATTTATTAGAGCTCAAACTTCATTTTCTCAAAGTACATTTTTAAAAAATATTTTATTTATTCATTTTCTAGCAGAAAGATACAGAGAGAGATAGAGAAAGAGAAAGAGGGGGGAAGAGAGAGAGCACTAGGGGCACCTTGTGGGTTGGGCTTATGTGGGCACTGGGGAATTGATCCCTGGGCCCTTAGGCACTGGAGGCAAGTGCCTTAACTGCTGAGCCATCTCTCCAGCCCTCAAAGTAAATTTTTATATTTTATTTATTTGTTTGAGAGAGTTGTGTATGTGTGTGACAGAGAGAGAGAGAGAGAGAGAGAGAGAGAGAGAGAGAGAGAGAGAGAGAGAGAGAGAGAGAATATGAGCATGTCAGGTCCTCTAGCCACTGCAAAGAACTCCAGATGCATGCCCCACTCTGTTCATCTGGCTTTACATGGGTACTGGGGAATCAAACTCAGGTCCTTTGCAGGCAAGCATGTTAACAGCTGAGCCATCTCTCTAGCCCTCAAAGTAAAAATTTATCATTCTTATTTTTCATATTTCTACTTAAACTTTAACATTAATTTTTATCCAATAGGTGCTTAAAATTAAGTTGGAAAGGCAATTTAGATATTTTTCTAACAAGTATTAATCTTGATCCTGGTGGTGGCTTTCAAGTCTTAGGGGTCTATCCCTGAAATACACGAGCAAAAGGAATGGTAATACCCTTTTCTTCACTGAAGAGCTGAGTAAAGAAAAGTTGGAGCTATTCATGAACACTGACAACAGCCTTCATTCTACCCGAGCTTGTCTTTTCTCAGTAATATGTGTCTTTTAAGTGGACTCATATTATATATGAATATAATTCAATTAACATTTTTCCTGGGGATTCTCAATTATACTTGAATTTTCATTTTTTAAAAAATATTTTTATTTATTCATTTTCAAGCAGAGAGAGAGGGGGGGGGAGAAAGAGAGCACCAGGGCCACCACCTTGTGGGTCTGGCTTATGTGGGTCCTGGGGAATTGAACCCAGGGGCCTTAGGCACTGGAGGCAAGTGCCTTAACCGCTGAGCCATCTCTCCAGCCCTTGAATTTTCATTTTTCAGTTGGTAATTTAACTGCCTTTGTTGACTATACGTAGGGCCAAATACTTGGTCTCGATCACTTAACATGGTCAATATAAAGTGGTTCAATCACTACCAAGGTCAATGATCAGGACAAATGCCCTATGTAACAAGCACAGTTAGTCTATTTTTATGCATTGTCCCAACGGCCAAAGATATTTCATGGCAAAGGAAATAGCCACACATGAGGCTTCATGTTAACCAGAGAAGCTGACATTTTCAAATCGACACATTCATTGTAGATTTATGAGCACAAGAATATTTTGCTATCACACTTCAAGAGTATTGAGGAACTACAAACACAAACACTGAGATGCTCACTAAATAATCATCAGCTTTTGTCATATAATCCCTATGGTCTAACAAGATTTTTGAGTATTTTATAAAGCAATTTAGGTTTTGCACTAATCATGGTATCATTAGCTCTGTGTGACTACCTGAGCAAAGCTAGTTGTGACTTGGCTATCTTTATAATAAACTCACTGACAGATTTCTTGAAAGCATGAGTAAAATTCTAACTATTCATTATTACTTTTTAAATTACTCTTACATGGACTAAGTTTTACTTTGTTCTCTATCACCTGGATAAGAAACATACAACTCAAGGCTGGGTGTGGTGGTGCACAGCTTTAATCCCAGCACTTGGGAGGCAGAGGTAGAAGGATCGCCATGCGTTCAGGGCCATCCTGAGACTACATAGTAAATTCTAGGTTAGCCTGATTTGAAA
>PVHP010027132.1:0-25535 GCA_004024765.1 Zapus hudsonius | reverse complement strand
TATGAAAAGTTTATGACTGTCTTTGTTTTATTACTGTTAAGATCTTCATATAACTGCTACCACACTGGAACATAGAACTTGGCACAACCTAAATATCTTTACCCTGTTGAAAAGAGATTCTCTCATTTCCATAATTTCTGCTTGGTTCTATTTCTGAGTTTCAATGTCGCTGCTGATTTTTCCTCCATATTTATGACTTTTCCCTCAAAATTACTCAGTTTTGTTCACATTAGAGACTATCTTGTTGACGTCTGAATTAATTGTTTTTAAAGAGAGGCTCTAAATTCTTTCTTAGATAGTTCAGCTATCTTAGTGTTTGGGACTTCCACTGAGTTGGGAGGCTGGGAACACTGGTGAGATTTACAGTCCCAAAGGGTTTGGGTCTTTGTTGTGTCTTGAGCATCTGTGGGAGGGGTGTGTCTTCACTTCCCCCTTTACATATCTATTTCGTTGTTTGTTTTACTTTGTGTCCTTCGGGGAGGTGTTTTTTTTCTAGGAAATGCATAAGCCTTACTGGCTTTTATCAGTAGAATCCTCTGCAGAACGGCTGAGCTGAGTCCTCATGAAGCTCCCATGTGGAGACAGCTGGCGTGATTCAAGTGAGAGGTAGCTGTTATCCAGGGCCACTTCTACATCTCAGGAGATGTTAGGTGCACATCTGGGGAGTTACTTGGAGATGGCAGACCTGGAGCAACAGTCACTGGGTGATTGCTCACATATGAAAGACACTATGCTTTGGGGGCATCACTGAGTGTGGAGAGATGGCTATAACGTATTGGCTGTCACTAGGAAACTGGGGGCAGTAGCTGCTCATTTATAGTCAAAGATTGCTAACTCTGCAGTCCTGGAGGCCATTACCAGGGGCAAGGCTCACAAAGTCATTCCACTGAGTGGCCTTGTCTGTGTCCCCAGGGCGGCAGCCTACCTGCAACTATAGCAACAAAGTCCAACTGTGGAGGGAGTGCAGTGTTGTTGGGGAGAAGTAAGTGCTTGTTTGTGGATCCATGAGAGCTGTTTGGCTGGTGGTAACACTGCCCTGGACCCACTGCTGAAGTAACTATACTCCTACACTCCCTCAAGCACAGTTTCTATTTGCCATCCTACCTGAAAGGCAATTACAGCAGAAACTCACTCTGTAAGCAATTTTTATTTCTTGTCTTCTACTTTGTATGTGTATTCCATCATGGTTCTGCTTTTATTTTTATATTGCTCAGTTAGGTTATAGGATTGCAGTCTGTTTCTCCACCCAGTCCACTATATCTCATGCACGTTCCCTCTTTTCCTACATCTTTTCTGTTTTCTATCTTACGAATTTTGAGTTATACTTCTTAATTATATCCTTCCACAGTTTCAATAGTGTCTAAAATCTGTAAACAAGAAACCTACCACCACAGCAAAACAGATAACCCATGACAATGGACACAGACACCAACAATATCCAATGCAATCCAAATTCCAGAAACATTTAAGATCTCAACAATAAAGCAGACTAAAACTTCATCCACCATTACTCAGGGGAATTGAGTGGAAGAGGGGGAGGAAATATTGTAAGAGCCATGTTGGGGGAGAATATCCAGAGTCATTGCCCCCTCACCCAGTAACACACAAAAAGAAAACAAAATGGCTACCTATTGTGCAATTCATAACCCCCTACCCCATGGACGGATGCAGTACTCCCACTAAGGAGGCCCTTAATGGGTTGGGGACAGGGAGGAGGGAAGTGAGGGTACGACCACAAGATTTGCTCATACAATGTATCTAATTATTGACAATAAAGAGATTTTTAAAAAGAAGACTATCTGGAGTAACTCCCATTTAGCATGCTACTTAAATTATGTTTTGTGTACAGGATTCCATATTAGAAAACCTTGAATCTAGTCAGTTGCTCTAATCATAGGACTTTAAAACTCAACAATGTGAAGTTTGTACCACAGCTGGAGACATTTGATGCTATTAGTGTAATTCAGAAAATTTCCTCCTTTGATGCAATAAGCATTTCTTAGACTCTTCAATACTTAACTCATTTATTGTCAGGGAAAATTTTTCATAGGCTTTGAAAAACAGCAAAGTATTACAGAGAGTACAAATTTTGGTTTTATCAACCACCTGAAAAATTTGGACAATTACAAATTACCTTGATTTTTTATTACCCATTTTTAATATTGTAATAAAGGCACCTAACCATCGCTCTATGTAAAAGCATTTTGTAAGAGGTAAAATGCTTTGTTATTATGTGCTACAACTATTTATATAGAATTTTTGCAAACAAACTTATACCACCTTGAATATCCCAATTAAAAATAAAAGGTTCTATACTCAAGAACAAAATTTTCTGGATCGAGATGTGACATCTTGTGGATAGATGCCTAGTAGAGGGATAGCTGGGTCCATTGGTAGTTCTATGTCCATTCTGTCTAGGAGTCTCCACACTGCTTTCCATAACTGTTGAAAAAGTTTGCAATCCCACCAGCAGTGAATGAGGGTTCCTTTTCCCCTGCATTCTCACCAGCAACGATTGTTGTTGGTTTTCTTTATGATTGTCATTCTGACAGGGGTAAGATGGTATCTCATTGTGGTTTTGATTTGCATTTCCCTGATGCTTAAGGATACTGAGCACTTTCTTACTTGAGTCAAGGCCATTTGTGTTTCCTCCTCAGTGAATTCTCTGTTGAGATCAGTGCCCCATTTTGTAAAGGGACATTTTGGGGTTTTGTTATTAATTTTTTTGAGTTCCCTGTAAGTTCTGGAAATTAGGCCTCAATCAGAGTTGTAGGTGACGAAAATCATGTCACAATTTGAAGGGGGTCTATTGGCTCTGAGTATGGTTTGTTTGTCTGTACAGAAGCTTTTGAGCCTGATCAGGTCCTATAGGTTAAGTGTTTGTTGTATATCCTGGACTGCTGGAGATTTGCTCAGGAAATTTTTCCCTACTCCTATTTCATGTAGAGTTCCTATTTTTTTTTTCCAGGGTGTTCAGGATTACCGGATTTATATTAAGGTCTCTGATTGATTTGGAGTTGATTTTTGTGCATGGTAAAATGAGTGGCTCTATTTTCATTTTTTTACACGTGTTTATCCAATTCATCCAGCACCATTTGTTGAAAATGCTATCTTTGGCACAGCGTACATTGTTGGCCCCTTGTCAAAGACCAAATAACTGAAGTTACTTCCAATTAAAACAGGGTCTTGAATCCTGTTCCACTGATCCATCTGTCTGTTTTTATGCCAGTACCATGCTGTTTTTGTTACTATGGCTTTGTAGTAGGTTCTGCAGTCAGGGATGGTGATACCTCTTGAGTAGGATTTTTTTACTTAGAATAGTTTTATATATCCGAGGTCTTTGGCCCTTCCAAATAAATTTAGAGATTATTTTTTCTATGTCTGGAAGAAAGAGGTTGCAATTTTTATCAGCATGGCATTGAATCTGTAAATCACTTTTGGAAAGATTGCCATTTTCACTATATTGATTCTCCCTAACCATATCTTTCCATCTTCTCACGTCCTCCTCTATTTCCTTCATGAGTGTTTCAATATTTTCCTTATATAATTCCTTTACAACTTTCGTTAGTGATATTCCAAAGTATTTGATTTTCTTTGAGGCTATAGAAAAATGGGACAGTCTCTCTGATGTCTTTTTCTGTCTGCTTGTCTTCTGCATATACAAAGGCTACTGATTTTTGTGTGTTAATTTTGTATCTTGCCACATTGCTGAAGTCCTTAATCACCTTCAAGAGGTTACTGATACTATTCTTTGGGTCTGATATGTAAAGGTTCATGTCATCTGCAAAGAGGGATAGTTTAATTTCTTCCTTTCCAATTTGTATCCTTTTATGCCCTTCTCCTGTCTTATTGCTTGGGCTAGAACTTCAAGCACTACGATAAAGAGCAGTGGTGAGAGTGGACACTCCTGTCTTGTTCCTGAATTGAATGAGAACTTCTTGAGTCGTTCCCCATTGGGAATGATTTGTCCTTTAGGAGTTTTGTAAATTTTTTTTATTAAATTGAGGTATAGGCCATCTATGCCTATTCTTCCCAGAGCTTTGAGCATGAAGTGGTATTGAATTTTGTCAAAGGACTTCTCTGCATCTATTGAGATAACCATCTGGTTTTTGTGGTTCAGCCGATAAATGTGATGTATTACATTTATCGACTTGCATATGTTGAACCAACCCTGCATCTCTGGGATAAAGCCAACTTTGTCAGGGTGGATAATATTTTTGATGTAGCGTTGTATCCGGTTTGCTAGTACTTTGTTCAGGATTTTTGCATCTACATCAGAGATATGGGTCTGTAGTTCTCTTTTTTTGTTGCATCCTTGCCTGGTTTGGGGATTAGGGCATTGGTAGCTTCATAGAAGGTGTTTGGAAGCCTTCCCTCTTTTTCTATGCTTCTAAGAAGCTTCAGAAAGAGTGGTTTCAGCTCTATGATGAAGGCTTGGTAGAATTCAGCTGAGAAACCATTTGGTCCTGGTCTTTTCCTTTTGGGAAGGTTTTTAGTTACATCTTCAATCTCTGTGGAAGTGACAGGTTTGTTTAGTGATTTTATCTGCTCTGGGTTAAGCTTTGGTAGTTGGTAGGTGTCCCGAAACTTATCCATTTCTTCAAGGTTCTCTAATTTTGTGGAGTAGAGGTCTTGGAAGTATGACCTGATGATACTTCCAATGTCTTCGGGATTTGTTGTGATCTCACCCTTGTCCTTTCTGATTTTGTTGATTTGGGCTTTCTCAGTTCTTTGTTTCATTAGATTGGGCAGGGGTTAGTCAATCTTACTAACTTTTTCAAAGAACCAACTCTTTGATTTATCTATTTTTTAAATCATTTTCTTTATTTCCAATTCATTAATCTCAGCTCTGATTTTAATTATTTCCTTTCATCTTGTGCTGCTCGGGTTAGCTTTTTTTCGTCTGTTCCAATGATCTTAGGTGGGTGGTTAGGCAATTGATTTGAGACCTCTCTGTCTTTGATATCAAGGCATTTAGCACAATGAACTTTCCCCTCAGGACTGCCTTCATTGTGTCCCACAAGTTCTGATAAGATGTGTTATCGTTATCATTTATTACTAAGAAATTCTGAATTTCCTGTTTTATTTCTCGGATGACCCAATCATTTCTTAGGAGCGAATTATTCAGGGACCAGTACTTTGTGTATTTTCTGGGTCCTGTTCCATTGTTAATTTCTACCTTTAATGCACTATGGTCTGATATGATGCAAGGAACTACATCAATCTTCCTGAATTTGTTTAGGGAATATTTGTGACATAAGATGTGATCAATTTTAGAAAAAGTCCCATGCGCTGCTGAGAAGAATGTATATTCTGTGTCTTTGGGGTAAAATGTTATGTAAATATCTGTTATCCCCAGCTGGTCAATGGTGTTATTGAACTCCGTTATATCCCTGGTGATCTTCTCTTTGGTTGATCTGTCTAGAGCTGATAGAGGTGTATTAAAGTCTCCTACTATGACGGAATTGGAGTCTGTTTCTGCTTTATTTTTGAGTAGGGTTTCCTTTATGAACTGTGTTTCAACCAAATTTGGTGCATATATGCTTATGATGGTGTTACCTTCCTGTTGGATCATTCCTTTGATGAGTAAGAAGTGACCATCCTTATCCTTTTTAATTGATTTTGGTGTAAAGTCTATATTGTCAGAGATTAATGTAGCCACACCTGCTTGCTTTTCACTTCCACATGCCTGATAAACTGTTTTCCATCCTTTTACTCAAATAAGATTACTGTCTTTAGAGGTAAAGTGTGTTTCCTGAAGGCAGCAGATGGAAGCGTCCATTTTTCTGATCCACCTTGCAAGTCTGTGTCTTTTTATAGGGGAGTTAAGTCCATTTATATTCAGTGATATAACTGTGAGGTTTGCCTTAAGCCCTGCCATGATGAAGGGTTAATGGGGTTTGTTGTCTGTGCTGCTGTTATTAGCACACTGACTGTGATTGCCGTGCCTGATCTCTAGTACTCTTCTGAGTTAGATTTCTTGTTTCTTCTGTGTGGGATATCACTTGTAGGATCTTCTGAAATTTTGGCTTTGTTTTCAAATAGTCGTAGAGCTGGTTTACTTTATGGAACACTTTCGATTTTCCATCTATTATGAGGGATGGCTTTGCTGGGTACAGTAGTCTAGGTATAAAGCCATACTTCTTTAGGCCCTGAAAAGCATTATTCCAAGCCCTTCTGGCTTTCATGGTTTCTAATGAGAAGTCTGAGGGAAGTCTGATGGATTTTGCTTTATAAGTTAGGGTTTGCTTTTCTCTAACAGCTTTGAGTATTTTCTCTTTGCTTTCTATGTTAGGTATCTTAATTAAAATGTGTCTAGGAGAATTCCTCTTCATGTCCTGTCTGTTTGGAGTCCTCTGGGCCCCTTGAAAGTTGAGTGGGCTTTCTCTTGTTAGATAGGGAAAGTTTTCTTGAATAATTCTGTTGAAGATATTTCCTATGCCCTTAGCCTGGGCTTCTTACCCCTCTGGGATACCCATGATTTTAATATTGGGCCTCTTTATGGTATCTCATAGATCCCTCAAATTATGCTCACCTGATTTCTTGAATTTGTTGAATCCTATGACATCCTTATTAATTCCTTCTGTCTTGTCCTCAACATCTGAGAGTCTGTCCTCCAGATTGTTGACTCTAGGACTGATTGATTCTAGGGGGGTTTTTAACAACTCCATTTCATTTTTGGTTTCTGCTATAATTTTGTTCATGGTCTCCAATTCTTTGTTGAAATCCAATTTCCAGTCTATTTTTGTTTTTGCTAGGGATTCCTATAAATCATTTTTAAGTTTTCGTAAGTCCCCATCAAAATTAATCAAGTGATTGTCAAGCTCCTCCCATAGTTGGTTTATCTTCAATTCACTTAATGTGTTTCTGAATTCATTCATATTTCTCTCCATTAAATTCAGTCTGGAGTCTATGCTTGAGTTGGTGAGCTTCATCTCATTCATGTCTTTTTTCATAGTTTACATATCAGCCATTAACTGCTTCATGTTTGCATTGCAGTTGTGGTCAGGTGTCATATTATTCTCTCTTTGGGGTTGTATTTTTGTTGGCTTCACTTCCTTGTCACTTTCCTGTTCCATAATGGGACTAGAGGCCCTGAGTTGGGGAGATCCATCTTTAATTTCTGTGGGTTTTTTTCATTGGTTTCTGCCCATGTCCATGTAGGGGAGTTGGACTCAGACACCCTGGGGAGTGCTATTCAGCACACTTTACTTCCAGTGGAATGATCACGAAGTTTGATTTTAAACAGAGGTCTTTCCTGTTAGGGTGTTATGTCACCAGACAGGCTTAGATCTTTACCCGTCTGGATCCCTCTGTATGTGACTTTTTATTCTTAGAGCCACCTCATAGGCCCCTGTCCCTGATTGGTATGCTGCAGTAGAAACAGCCCCAGCCCCCCAAACTATATAGCCCAGTGTCTTCCCACCTGGCAGTGGCACGTGATCCCTGGTACTCATCGAGACCGCCTGTGCCCTGGCAGGTACCTGTCTGAACCGGCCTCTGCCGAGATCCCCAGGTATCTGCCTGAGGTCTGGCCCCGGAACCAAGCTAGGTCAGTTTGCCCAAGGATCGCGCCTGCCTGTGTATGTCGGTGTGTCGTGGAGAGAAGTGTGCTGGAGGATAGGGTGCTGTAGGGAAGGGGCCCCATGAGGGAAAGGTCCTCAGCCGGCGGTGCAGGCTCACAGGAGACAATGGCGGGAGCTTGGGGTGGGAGAAGGGTCAGCTCTCTGTTCCTCTGTGGAGCAGAGAGCTGCTGGGGAACCCTGTCTGTGGTATAGGACCTGGGGAGAGGGTGGGCTTGGGTTCAGGTCTGTCTGGGGTCCGGGGTTTGGATCCCAGCTGGAAAATCAAACCTTTACAGAGAGAGTCCTGGCAACGCTGTTACTCGTCCACCATCTTGCTCCGCCCTTCCTAAATTCTTAGTGGAGAATTAATTCAGAGTAACATCTAGCGATGTTTCAAGAACGTAGCTTCTGGGTACAGTGACTGTGCCTGAAATTCTTGCAATTGGAAGGAAAAATATGAGAATAGGTTTGAGGCTAACATGGGCTATATAGGCAGACCTTGTCTTATAATCCAAAGAACAACACATAACTAACATGTCCACAGATGTTTACTGCATCCTCGACCCTCACGAACTGCAAGGTACATAAATTGAGTATCTCTATTTTATAAATGAGGAAACTAAATGTTTCCAGAAATCATAAATTGTAATTATATTTAATAGAAAAGCCAAAATTATAAGACTAGTCTCCTACTTTTTAGAAAATACTACAAAGTTATAAATGGAGTCATAAACAAACACAGTCAGCTTTCAATTATCCAGGATAAACGTTCATTCAACTGAGCCATCTGAAAGTCAGAAAAAACAGAGTTAAACATGATATTCCCTTCCAAAAAAGCCAGATACATGTCTACTCTGTTTAAAAAAAAAAAAAAAACCAGGAACTTTAGCAAGTCACTTTTATTGTTTTTATCAGTTATTAGATACATTTTGATATATATTTAATATATTTTTTATTTATTTGAGTTATAATTTATCAGTATTTTAGATTAAAGAATACAGCTAACTAGAAAGTTAAAAAAAAAGTTAAAAAGTTAAAAGTTAAAAAGTTGGAAGGTTTTCAAATAGTCTGTTTCCCTCGGGTTACTCTTCATGAAATATCTAGTCAGGGACATGAGAGGAAGTTTGTTTTCTTATCAATTACAATCAGAACTGAAGAACGTTAGCCACCATCTAATGTGGCCATGAGCTATGATAAAACAAGAAGGGGAAGTTGAGACTGGAAGGAACTTCATGGACTCCCTGAACCTCTCCCTCACTTCTGTGCAAGACCCTGCGAGCAGCGCAAAGCCTAGCAAATGGTAGCTTCTCAATAAACATTGACCTGGCTGAACTTTTAAGAATTTCATACTGTAATGTTCACAGAACCCTTGTTTTAGAAAAATCTAAGCTATTTGTTGATATGAATGTCATTGACATTAACATCAATGAAAATATACTAACATTTCAGAAGTAATTTGCCGAATTTGAAGACAGGAATCACAAATGACCTTTCATACACTTTAGAAAAATTTACTAAATAGCATTCTAAAAGACTGACTTCAAGATGCTTGAAAAAAAGCCAACAGTATCATTTGAAAACCGCAGGCACAGGCTGATATGTTATGAGTGAGTTCATCACAAACTGGCTCAGCCTGCATAAACTGGTCTTTTCAATCACCGGAAAGAAGAAAAACAAACTAAAATTCTCACCTAAGGTCATAATCAGAGACTGCAGAAAAGTGGAAGATCAGACTGCTAACTGACACCAGGAGATGCTTTCTCCTCTTCACACATACAGAAATAATGACTGGTTTAAAACATTTCCCAGAAGTAAGTGTACATTTATTTAATTTCTGCTAAGCTAGTTTCAACCTAGGTACTTCCTTTCCCACACTGAGTTTCTGACCACTCCTTCAGGCTTCTTTGTTTCCTGAGTTTTCCTTATCTAGGTAGGAGAAGTGTTAAGATGGGGCAAATTACAGTACACTTTCATAGTCACTTTAATTCATCACGATGTCCAATCAGTCTTGTGGAACCACACAAACAACACACACTGCTGTCACTGCTTCTTAATAAACAATACAATAAAGGCTAGTTTGTAACAAGTGTCATTAGTTTCAAAAGATCCTGGTGTCTAATGACCTACTTCAAAGATGCCTAGTACAGGAAATTTAATTTTTCAATTTTGCACCAGTAATTTTTCCTTTGTAACCTACAGCATTATACCCCTTACCTGGAAACACAACACACACCACTTCAGCATTATACCTCTTAACCTGTACACACAACATACACAATTCAGTACAAAGGAACAGCACATCAACAATGAGAGCAAATATGTATGTTCACTGAAGAGAAATACTTCCTTTCCTTTTAATGACACGTGACAAGTACCCCAGGAAGGACAAGCTACTTCATCTTGTAAATGATGAGAAAGGATCTGAATTAAAACAAAGTGGCAGCTTTCTTATAACCAAATCTAACAGATGGTCTGCCATCTAGGCACTGCAGGAAGGCAGCTCTCAAGGGAAGGAAGGCTAAGTAAACTTCATTGTGTGTCTACAGGTTAGCCGTTTACTTCTTCACTGTCATGTGGCTTCTTATTGAGACACTGAATTTATGCTGCTATGCTATTCTTTCAAGAGGACATGTTAACAACTAAAAAAGATAGTAAGGCAAACCAGAAAAATACATGTTTTTTTCAGTTTTGCCACCCTAATAATTTTTAAAAGTACATATGAGTTCATGTTAAATGTGCTTAGAATATCCTAACAAATATCTCACATAATCTCTCATAGGAATTTAATGTAAAATATACTAGGTAAACACTCTAGTACTGAGGCCTGTCAGTATTTTCTAAATAAGAACATAGTAAAGTAAAGCATGAGGCCAGGGATGCAGCTCAGTGTAGAGCTTGTCTGGCATGCACAAAGTCCTGAGTGTGATCTCCAGAACCGAAAAGTATAGTAAACATAAAACCAGTAACACAGCCATTATAATCATTTTCAGTACATATTCTACATAATTATATGTGCTATGCTTTTATGGAACTGGCAACTACAACCTTGTGAGTAATACATGGTACTAAGAGTACCCACCATCAATGGGGCCCAGCAGAGGCCACAAATTCATGACATGACATAGGACTACATAGGAATTGGCAGCTGATTTAGATTTGATGCTGAGTATTTGAGTAACAGATTTCCTCAACAGCAAATCTGAAACTCCAATCAAGACCTGATGGTCCCCTACCCAAAGCTGAGTCACACATGTGTCAGCTACTTACTATGTGTAGCAAAGGATACAGAGAGTTCAGAAGACTGTATTAGAAAGAACAAATACATCGTACTTATCCTTAACAGTCTACCAATATCCCACTTTCATGTCTGGGTGTATTTTTAAATTCAATAGCTAAAAATCACCATACACACACTGCTAAAGAAATCATTGCCTCCTTATTGTTTAAGAGATGGGTAGGAAAGGGAGAGGGCAATGGGAGAGCTAAGGTTAAGTCATGCATTCATGTTCTTTCTAGACCAGATTTCTATTTATAAGGCAGGTGTAATATAGGTATACTGATCCTTCATTAGAGCTTGGTTTGGAAAAGGCCAAGCTTGAAAACTCAATTTTGCTTCACAGAAGACATGTTGAATTGGTAGCTGGATCTACCCAAGTCTAGAGTAAAGACAAACATCTGGCTGGAGACACCACAAGAACACAAGCCCCATTAAAACAGGGGTTTTGTTAAATTCTGTGCCTTTTGAACCTCCTCTAGCACATAACTAATACCTCTAAAAATATTAGGTAAGATCTCATGACCCTATCATATTTTACTGCTTTTGAGGTCCACAAATAGCAAATTTCATATAATTCTACTTATCACTTACTAAAAGAATGATAAACTATAATTCCACAAGCTCTCCTTTAGGCATTAGCTAATTTAAAAAAGAACTGTTGTCTTTTTGCATACAGATCAGAATGAAGGGAGGAATGGAGTGGGCTGGCTGGTCCTTCCTTTTGAGAGAACTCTAGAACCTTTCTCTTTCCTGTCATGTATATTACAGACATTGAAAAACATTTTTTCATTGTGATAAAGACATATGTGACCTTGTCCCAACATCACTTATAAGTTATTGAAAAAAAAAAAAAAACTAGTCATTTACAGTCTGAAGACTTTCAGTCTTTTATGGTCCTTGCCTATGTGAGAGGTGCAGGCCCCATTCAGCCTTGTAGCCTCTGGACTTTCAAGTTCCAGATAAAGAGGCCTTTTGACTTTTGTCCTCATTGCATCCACTTGACACTCCAGGAGCCTCTCAGATTTCTTCTCTTTGTGGCCCCCATATCTCTCTGGGGCCTCACAATCTTATTGGAGCACAGACATCCCAAAAGTTACAAGTGCAAGATGCTCCCTCCTCTTTTTCAGGTTACTTCTCTGCCCTCCTTCAGCCTTAGGGAGACCCTTGGTGGTGGGAATGGCCAATACCCCAATCAAGGTAGTGTGATATATGGCCCAGATCCATCAGGAATGAAAGCATGGGTCACCTCTCCAGGTAAAGAACCAAGACCTGATGAGTTTCTTACTAAAGGTGAAGCATATACAGAATGGGCAGTCATCAGTCATAAATACCAGATATGTCTGTGACAGTTTCAGGCAAGCTCCATAGACCCCCACTCCCCTTAAGTAGGAGGTGTCTAGCGAGAGCTCAAACCTAGGTGCTAAAACTGACTGGTCAGTTATGAACCACTCACCTGTCTCCCTGCTCACCTAGGGCAGGAAATACAAGATGACCAGATAGTTCTGTCTCTTCTTCCACATGGCTTTCTAGAAGGAACTCTGTGACTCTCTAGGGACCCGTAAGGTCTCCCTAGCCCCACACCAGAGCCCAATGGCTGTGGTGAGGGGCTGGATTTCTTTACCATATGAACCTTTCCTTACCATGCTCTTTTCTTTTCCTGCTTGTTTAGCTGAACAGCACATGTTGTTAAAACCTCTCCCACGTTGTTCTCCCCACACTGGTGGCTGGATGTGGTGGTTGGGCTGTTTCCCCTATCTCTTTCCCAAATTCTCTGAACTGACTCTAATCTAGAATAAACGTGTATGATAAGAAAATGCTTTCTATCGAAATTGTCCAACAGTTTGGCATTTTGAGACACGAACTCTGGGGGTGTGCATCGGTGAAGCCCTGGGTATTTATCTGTTGTGCCCAGTTCCCGCTACAAGTCCACATGATCAGTTACAAAGACAAGGAATGTATTGCCATGAGTGTTTTGTGGTTTTTTTCTTTGCTAAGAATGTTTGTGCATATGTACACCAATACCTTTGTTGTTTCTCTACTTCTTTATTATGCAATTTATATTGAGATTATATCATTAGTTGACCATTATTGAATTTATATTTTAACTTATTAGATATTAGAAACTAGACATTCTTCAAGGGACCTTGCCTTGTGTTGGGGGGAAAGTATGTGTTTCTGGTTGTACGTGGATAGTTACAGTATGGTAGGTGAAATTATGATTTTGTTAATGTCTTTATTTGTAAATTAAGTATTATATGGTTTGATATCAAGTGGCCAAGGGGTAGACTTGTGATGGTTAAGTTTTGTTGTCAACATGACCTGTTAGCAATCCACAGTACTCTTGAGTGTTGTGTAGCAGGTTTCTGTAAGATTTGAGACCACAGACACCACTCTGAAAGGAAGGGAAAAGTTTATTCAGTGAAAGAGCACCAAGCTGTGGGCAATCTCAACAGTGCAGAGAAAGCCACCTGGAATAGGCAGATTTGGGGATTGTTGTTGGTATTGCTAAATGGGACACGGAGGGTGTTTTGAGAATGGGTCTGAAACCCCAGCAAACCCGGTAGGCATTTCCTCTATCTCCACCCTTGGCCCTAAAACTCCCTCCCATAAGCAAGTAACAATGAATGCAGGTTTACACCCCCGATGTGCCTGGAAGGTGACAGTTCCTCTACCCCGCCATCTAATATGAGCCTAGGCTCACATCTACATGCAAAGCAGGAATTCACAGGTCGCTGATCATTGCCAATCTCCTTTGCCCATTTCTTCCCCTCCCTCCTCCTCTTCCTCTATTTAACCAACGGTGTTCCTACAATAAAGGGGAAAACTTCCATCACATTCCCCCAGGTATTTTTGCCCATTACTAGAGCTGTATGCACCGTGTTTCCTGTGCTTCCAGAGCTGAACACTCCAAGGGATTCTCAGGCCCACTGGCATGCCACCATGTCTGCCCCTGCAGAAGCAGCCATTCCCAGAGCTGTAACACAGAGCGGACCTCACCCGGCGCCTGCCAGCCGGTCCTGCCACCAGGGCAGAACGCTGTGCTTCACAGCCCACCAGCTAGCTGGAGACCAGCAGAAGAAGTGCAGAACTAATTGCTCTTGCCCGGCCAGGCCCCACCTCCCCGGGTGTGCTCCCACCTGGCCTTAGCAGCCCAGGAGACTCATGCTGACTTCAGGACCTCCTTTTTTTAAAAAAAAAAAACAGATTATAAAGGTGAGGTGAGGCTGAACGAGTCTAGGGACCAGTAACAGACATGTAGGCCCCAGGTCAGAGGGCCCAGGTGGTCATGTAGATCTCAGGATGGGGGAAGGTATCTCTGGCCAAACAGAGATACAGAAAGTCGGAATTTTGCAAGGTAGACTTTATCTCTAACTCCTGTTGGGGTCTGGTTTCTGACATTTACAGACACTGGTTCCAGAATTCCCATCAGGGGAAGTTGAGGGCCTGCGGGTGGACTCCATTTTGCAGCCTGAATTCTGAATTAACAACTTGCTCCCAAATTGAAGAGAGAAAAGGGGATTCAGGAAACCATGTTCACTAGAAACAAACATCTCTTCCTGAGTGGGCAGTGCAGGAAGAAAATTCTAGAGACTCAGGAATTCAACAAGACTGGAAAAGGGTTACAAGATCCCACCCAAAGTCTATATAAAGGGGAAGGAAAATTCTCTCCTCCTCCTGTCTGGCTGCTGGTGCTTGTTGGGACTTGGATGTGCATCCATCCTGCTCATCTATCTCTTTGTTGGCATTGGAATGAAGTTTCCTCAGCCTTCCAGCCTGGACTGAAGACCAGTGGCTCCCCAGGAAGCCTTTAGGCCTTCAGGGCTCGATTGGGATGCTGAGATATCCAGCCTCATGGATACCTGAGCAGCTACAGGTTCCATGACTCTCAGGCTTGCATACTGCTACTGTGGGTCTACTGTGAGCTAACTCAATAAATCACCTTTTTACTACAATTCATTCTATTGGTTCTGTTCCTCTAGAGGACCCTCGCTAATACAAGATTATATAAGAAAA
Source organism: Zapus hudsonius (assembly GCA_004024765.1). Lineage (NCBI taxonomy): Eukaryota > Metazoa > Chordata > Mammalia > Rodentia > Dipodidae > Zapus > Zapus hudsonius. Next base: position 10,679 of record PVHP010027132.1, on the reverse strand, counting down.
GCTATCTCTGAGGAACTCTTTGTGTTTATTGAAATTGAATCACTTAAGTGGTAAGATACTAACTGAAGAGCTGGGAAAACTGTGCAAATGTAAATGTGGTGCTATGAAATGACAGCTTGTAGGCTCACAAATCTACAAACGACTCATTTGTAGATTAATTTCCTTTAAAACTCAGAGGATACCTCGGATAGCCCCTATAGCATACAAATGAGCAGAACCACAATGAGAAACAGAATAGACCTAAAATTGCAGGAATAACATTTTGATGGAAGCTTTAAAGAATACTTTGTTGACTATTAATAGTCTCTAACTCAGCAGGGTGTTAAGAGTCCACGCCTTTAGTCCTAGTACTTGGGAGGCAGAGGTAGAAGGACTGCTGTGAGCTCAAGGCAGCCCTGAGTCTACATAGTGAATTCCAGGTCAGCCTGGGCTAGAGTGAGACCCTACCTCGAAAAATAAACAAATAAAAACCACTCTAACTCAACTTATTTCTAAAGAAATAAAAACACTTTTGAAACTTATATAGTAGTAGATAATGAGCCCTTCACCAAACAACTACGACATTGCATGATTGATAGTGAATGATACAAAATTTGTCTTCTATTATCATACTAAACAATTCACATTTCACAAACTTTGCTACTTGGACTTATTTTATGCAATGAGAATTGCCCAAATCATGGTTTAGGTTTTTCTGTCTTAGCTATGTTAATCTAATCCAGACAAGTAAGTGTGATGGAGTGCCTGTGTCCACTATCCTTGAAATAGTGAAGAACTTCAAAAAATTCTGACAGGCATACACACAAAATTGCCCATAAGCGTATAGTGAATCGTTGTATCTCAACTCCTTCATGGTTCGGATGGTCATTATCTGCTTTTCCCTTCTATTATGAAAGCATCCTGTCACACAGACCTGCAAAATTAAGCTCACTGACCAACAAGCACAACCTGGTTAGCTCCTACATGGAGATGATGCAATGTGAGAAGGAAAGTCACCTCAATTCCAGAACAGGCAACATATGCACCTCTACCCATCTCTTGGGTAAGCCTCCATTCCATACTGAAACAGGTAAACTCAAATTGCAGTTGTAGCTGCTACTCAACACTATTCCAATTGGAGGTTCAAAAGCAAAACAAAAAAGTTCTATTCTTTTCTATATAACACTGCCTTTTGGGTGTTTTTTAAGGTATGGTTTATTCTAGTCCAAGCTGACCTGGAACTCACTCTCTTGTCCCAGGTTGGCCTTGAACTCACAGTGATCCTCCTACCTCTGCCTCCCATGTGCTGAGATTAAAAGATATTATTACTGTTTTATATCTATTTGTTTAAGTCCAAATACTATGAAAATAGCTCCATCTTATAAATAACAGAATCAAATCTTAGAGAAATGGTTTACTGAGATATTCACCACCAGTCAGTATAATAAAGCACTTGCACTGAAAATGTGATTTTTAAATCATATTAATGTGCTACAAATCTGAAAGTGAAATTTAAGTGGCATTTCATAATATTTTCAAAGTATTATTCTTCCTGTTTTCCAAGACTCAAAAGTATTTCAAAGTATTATTCCTCCTGTCTTAAACAATATACTTTTTAAAGTAATATTACTTTTTAAAGTAATACATTTAAAGTATTAAAAGTATTATTTCAAAGTATTATTCCTCCTGTTTTCCAAGACTCAAAAGTATTAAAAGTATAGAATTTTGTTACATTTTCCTACAGCACACTAATTAATCTGAAATATGCATTGTACACAATATGACTATTCCAATATGTCTGGCTTTAAGATTAGATTTACTTTATATAAATAACATCAACCCAATCATGCTAATAGCTACAGTCATAATGTCTCACCACCTTCTGTAAGGCTGGCCATGAAGGCATATGCTAAGTAGCTACTATGAATTACAGAATATGAAATGCAGTCGTATAGCACATGTGACTCTCTATTATCATGCCGGAAAATATACTTTCTTTTTCAAACAAAAAATCAAAGTATTACTTTTAGTTGCACAATTAATTAAATTTTTGAAAATATGATGAATGATGTATTTTCCCCTTAGTTAAGCTGAAGTTTAACAGGTATAAGGCTGGCAAAAGAGCCTTTATAATTCATGCTTAGAACATGCTTAGAAAGCCACTTCACACCTTTCATTAAAGTCCTCAGAAAAGAACCCTGTTCCAGTGTTTAATAACATATTTTCAGAAAAATTATCTGAATGGTAAAAAAAAAAAGACTGTTTTTAGATATTATGAGGAAGCAAGCAATGCACCAAGAACTATGATGGCCTTCACTATTGATGGTGACTAGGAAAACATAATCAAGTTCATCAATTCTCAAAAGAAATTAAGGACAAATTAGGTGGTCACAAAAAAGAAAGTTAAAAAACAACTTTATGATACTGGCAAGTTACCAAACCAAAGAACTGAGACAATGGCACTGGGATTTTATTATAAACCTTTATAAATCAGAGAATTTTTAAAAGGCTTTTCCACAGGAACTAACTTTAATTCCTAACTTTATCAGACAAGAGTCTCCATTACCATTCTTAAAGAAGTTGCCAAGGCTCAGGAACTGCCATGATGAGTTAACCATCTAAAAAGGTGGTTTCTCTTGTATACACACCTCATTTCCACATCTTCCAGAAAATAATGGACAAGAACAACTAATAGAGTTAACGAAAGCAAAGAGGGAGAACTGAAATGAACACTGACAGCTGATGAATTCACCCTAGAATTTACAGGCAGCTTATGAATTGTAAAATACAGGCATTTTTCATTCATTCTATATACTTTCACCTCTAAAGATTTATGTTCCCATTCTATTGTCAAAAAAGTCTGAGTTACAAACACAGTAAGTAGAAAGAATTGAAAAGAAAGATCCTAAATATGAAAAATCTAGGTTTTATTACTGACCAATGTATTGGCTTCGGGAGTTATTGATATTGTTTTCTGTATCACTCATTTAATTAGTCTTGTTACCTTAAAAAAGAATGTTAAACACTTCCTTCTAGCAACAGGCACATTTATTTTCTTTCAGATTGATATGTACAAAGGTTCAATCAGCAGCTTTTAAAGAGACAGCAACAGCTGACATGCACAAAGCACCCCCATATGCTCAACAGCGTTCCACTATTCCAGGGCTGCTCACAAGAACTCAGCCAGAACTGGGGTGACTGTTCCCACATACAAATGAGGATGTGGTATAGGCCATGGTGAAGTTAAGTGATATGACCAAGACCATGAAACAAACATAAAACATTTTATAGAGCGGACTCATTTTTCATAAGTTAATGGATGAAAAAATATATACAAAAGGAAAAAAAGGATGGAGAAGAAGGGTTTTATAAAAAAAAAAATGAGACAATAGCCAAAGATTATAACATAGGATCCAATGTGGCTTGTGATCAAAACACCAATGAGGTAAAAACAAAACATTTTTAGGCATATTGAAGGATAGATGTATCCATAATGGCTAATCATGTGTTTTAACTGGATCATGAGGTGCCTGATATTTCTGACCATGTCTGGATGTTTTGAGTTAGGACAGCATGTGAATCACCAGGCTCTGGGAAGCACATTTCTCTCCCCAGTGTGAGAGGCCATTATTCAACATGCTAAGAGCCATGAAGAAATGGAGAATCTATGTACCCTTACCTCCTGACAGCCTGAGCTGGGACACTGCTCATTCTTCTCCTGCCTCTGGCTGTGCTGGCTCTTGGCTTGTCCAGCTCAGTCTAAACTATACCATTGGCCTTCCTGAGTCATCAGCTAGCAAAACTGTCAGTTTCTGTAATCACAGTCACATGAGGAAATTCCCTGTAAATCATCCAACAATCAATCTCTGATCTCTCCTCTCTTCCTTTCTTCCTCTCAATGTTCCCCCGTTCTCTGTGTGCCCTGTTGACTGTGCTTCTCTAGAGAACCTGGACTTAGACAACATTGCATGACCACAGTCTGAAACTTGCTTTTAAAAAAATCAACTAAAAAACATAACGTGAAGAAAAAGGATACATAAAATGTTGGAAAAGATTGTTTAATATGGAGATGATTGTGTGGGGATTGGTGTTTATATGTTTTAGAAATTTTTTATGTTAAAATTTTAGGAAATATTTACTCCCCATCTTATGAGCTATCTATGAATTCACATGTATAATTTCAACACTTGGAAGATAGAAGCAGGAGGATCGGGAGTTCAAGGTCAGCCTCAGCCATACTGGTTGGAGGCTAGTATAGGCTATAAAAACTGTTGTGCCTTGTCTCAAAAGCAAAGTAACATACACACACACACACACACACACACACACACACACACACACACACACTTCCAGAGGTTTTTAAGGACTTTCCCTACTCTTAACAGCTCACAAGCAAAAACAAAGATACTGATAAAATAGGGTTTGGTACCTTCATAATTACTTGTTCCTAGCATGGATAAATCATTTCAAAACTTCGAGGTAGTTACAGTCTTGAATAAATAAACAAGCCGAAAAAGCAAGAGCAACCAAAATAGAAAAAGGAACATTATAACTTACAAATACAGTAAGTTTATTTCAAATTTCCTGAGTTTAATCACATAACCTGAGGGAAGCAAAAATATCACATGCTTAAACAGATGACAACCAAGGGCAGCTTTTTATCTAGGAAGGAGGAAGTAGGGGAACAAATATCTAGAAAGCTGAAATTTCCTTCATATTAACCTGACAGAAAGCACTGGAGACCCATGGGCCATTTTTGGTCCTAACCATAACTTCTGTATGTATTGGATTAATAGTTAAAAAACATCCTTTGGCAGACTTTAACTTACCCAACCTTCAGTTATAGCTACAAGCTGATTAGAAATTTAGGTCTGAGTTTAACAGGGAAAAATATACAGGGATATGAGTGAGGTTAATATGTAACTATGCTAGCTAAAGGGCATAATTAAAATGACATCACTTTTTGAAATCTACATAATTATGTCCCAAAGACATTCTCATTAGTATCTTTTATTTAGCCACTAAGCCAGAAAGGGCCTCATGCCTATATGGTTGGCAAATAAATATAAATTAAAAATTAAGACTTAGACAAGCCAAATAAAACATTTGTGAAACTTAGTGGTTGAACTTATTATACTAAAAATAAAAAACAAACATCATGACTACAAAAACAAAATATGTCATTAGAATATAACTGGGTGAGCTTTTGTCACAAATTTCAGAGGGGAAAATAACTAAAAAGCTTAACAGACTTATGTTTTATTTCTGGAAGGCAGGAAGCTGCTTTCTCTGACGCTCACTCAACTTGAAATCTCTGCTGACCAGCATGTCCTTTACTATGCAACGATAACTAGTGCCCCTTGTGACCAGTCTGAAGCAGCTCCAAATTCTGAACTCATTCTGTCATTAAAAAGAAGAAATTAGGAGCTGCAGAGATAGCTTAGCAGTTAAGGTGCTTGCCTGCAAAGCCTAATGACCGGGGTTTGATTCCCCAGTACCCACGTAAAACCAGATGTACAAAGGGGTGCATGTATCTGCAGTCCGTTTATAGCAGCTGGAAGTCTTGGCACCATTATTCTGTTTCTTTTGTCTCTGTGCTTGCAAATAAATAAATAAAAATGTATTTTTTAAAAATTGAAATGTTTGGCATCCTTTTGGTGGTGAGTGCAATTTCATTGTATTCTAAATGTCTTAATTAGTAATACATTCAAGATATATAAGACAACCATCCCTCAGGAAACTGTTACACTCAAGCAAGATGTGGGAACTCTACTGGATAGCTCATATGTTATGGCAAGTTGGCTATGCATGCAGGAAATAATTTAACTCTCAGAATTTGGGGCAGGCAACTCAAGGGAATTGAGTCCTAGGTTTTGTCCTAGGACTTGAAGGAACTTAAAATCCACTCTTAAGGAAACTATTGGCCAAACTGGTGTTGATACTGAAAGACCTGAGTTCAGATTCCTAGTGCTCACAGAAAATGCCAGGCGTGGAGATAGGCACCACTGCTGTGACAAACCTGAACATGAGGCTCACAGTTCTCTGGGGTTGGTTTGTGAGAGGAATGTGGGAAAGTTTGGGAACTTGGGGTAGAAAAGTCCTAGAACACTATAAGCAGAGCTAGGGTACCATTCTCCTGTGGGAGCTTGGAAGATAAGAATGCTAAGAGAAACATGTATAGTGGAGACCCAGCTCATGAGGTTTCCAAGGGAACAAGGGCCTACAGGAACTGGGCTTCAGGCAGTTTATGCTATATGCTAGAAAAGAGCCTGGAGCATTCTGCCCATGTCCCGAAAACTTGAAGGAGACTGAATTAAGTCTAATTTATTTGGTGGAGGAAATCTCAAGATGGGAGTGCACTTAAGGAATTGTAATTGTTAAAGAGATCAGCACCACTGAAGAGAACACTGTTGTGTGTACTAGAAAAATGGAAAAAGTGCCCTGATGGCAATATCCTATGCACTAACTTATGAGAATGAGAATCCATCTCACAAGAACCAGAGGCAAGTGCAACTGTGGTTCAGAGCAGCCAGTCTCCAACTCCAACAGAGCAACTTGGTAGTATCATCCACATGGCACTAGTTTTGGAGGCATAAAATATGCAAGGTTGGGGGGTCATGGAGTCTTGTGCTATGGTTGTACACAGCCACTCACAGCAGGCAGTTTGTGGCAGAGTTAGAACCTTACAAGGCCACTATGTGAAGCTATGAAGGTAAACCATCAGATAAAATGGTGGCCCCAAGATGTTGGAAAGGCCAAGATCATGGGATATCTGCCAAGGGAAGCTTTAATTTCTGAGTGAAGCCACTCCAATAGACAGGCTATGAGTGTTTCAGGCAGCAGAGCTGAAGGGATGGGGCTACAGGAGCCCAGATGAGTCCATCACAAGTGCAAGATGCTAGACATGGATCTATAAGATTTAGTTTGCCCTGCTGGGTTTGGGTCTAACTTTGGTCTGATTATTTCTTTCTATATCCCCATCCTTTCCCTTTCCATTGGAAACACTGTGCCAGTGCCTACTGGCATGATGCAACTTATTTACTCTGTCAGTTAAACAATGGCTTTGTTTCAGAACAGAATTTGGACGTTTAAACAGAGTTGAAGACTACAGAGACTTTTAAAGATTACTGAATACATTCTGCATTATGAGATGGCCTTAAAGCTGTGGGAACAGGGAGGGTGGATGGTTGTGTCTTAAAAGTGATATATATGCCATGTTGACAAGGAGTAGACTTATGATGGATAACCTTGGTTGACAACTTGACAAGATTTAGAACCATTGTGAAAACAAATCTCTGTGTCTGTTTATAAAGGATTTTCCAGATTAGGTTAATGGACTTCCAAATTAAGTTAATTGAAGTGGGAAGGGCCATTCAATGGGCTGTATGAGGAGAGACTGAACTAAGTGTCAGCATTCATCACTCTATGCTACCTTACTGTGAACTGAATGTGACCAGCTGCCCAATGTGTCTTTACTAATGGACCCTTTCTGACAAGATAAAGCTTAAACATTATTTTAACACAATTTTATAATGATATTATCTGCTACAGTTTTATGTATTTTAATTCTTATTGATTGTACCTTGAGATCTTTTACATAAAGGATGCAATTTGAATAATGCTGTGGCAAAACCATTTAATCTCTGTTTATAGCAGTGTTCTATTCCAACTAGTAATAAGGCCTTTCTGTGGCACAAGGCCTGTGTTTCAAAAGTTTTACAAGTTGAATGTCTTGCCTCAGGACATACAATAATAGAGTGCTTGCCTAGTGGTCACAAGGCTCGGGGTTCAAACCCCAGCATTCAGAGATTCAAACATTTGGAAAGAGAAAAGAGAGCAAAGTAAATTCACATGTTTGAAATTAGGAAAAAACTGTATTTTGTACTTAAGGTTATTCATTCAACATTATGTGATATTATTAACGATAACTTCGATCTATGTATCAATTGATTTCTTAGAGAAATAGAGGAGATTGTATTTTCTGATGAGAATTTCTGAGAATTCTGAGTATCAAGAGGTATACAGATGTAATTAATTTCAGTACTCTGGGAATGACCTAGATTGAGTTTAATTAAGAATATTTATCCCATAAGGCCCAGCCTCTCTGTTATTCCTTTTCAGAGTACCCTCGCCAGTAGTGACTGCCCTCATCAGCACCCCTTTTAACCTTAAATAGGGTTTGAACATCTAAATAACAGGAAGTTTATCTTAGTTTGTATATTCTCCCCACTGCTCAGACAAAATGCTCTGCACCTGGTCTTTTCCTCAGCTGATATGACAGCAAAGCCATTTGGTTCTTCCTTAAACCAGGGTTGCGGCTTTGTGTTATGTTGTTGTTTGCATTGTTCTTCCCTTCAGATTGAAATTTAGCTGTTGGAATAAACTCATACTTTCAATTTAAAAAGTATAATTGATTAAGAATATGTCACCGTTCTTTCAGGGAGCTCTCCTAGTCAGATATTCTTCTGACCATTTCCTATAAAATTCTTAAAGCAAGTGGAGCATAAGAATACAGCAATTCTGGGCTGGTGAGATGGCTCAGCGGTAAGGCACTTGCCTCCAGTGCCTAAGGCCTCAGGTTCAATTCCCCAGGACTCACATAAGCCAGACCCACAAGGTGGTGGCCCTGGTGCGTGCGCTCTCTCTCTCTCTCTCTCTCTCTCTCTCTCTCTCTCTCTCTCTGCTTGAAAATGAATAAAATATTTTAAAAAAAGAAAGAATAGAGCAATTCTTTGTTACGCTCTTTTATGAGGATAAACTAGAGCTCTTTTTTTGATGCTATCAATATATGGTCTATGAACTGAGCAATAAGCAAAGAAGGTCTTAAATACGACACTCCCAGGGTCAAATCTTGACTCTAGTTCTTTACAGTAAGAATTTGGAAACTATAGACGCATATATTACTTTGACTCAGGTGTGCCAAGGAAAAGCATTTTGCAAGGAAAATAAAGCAAAATTAGAGAAGAAAAAGTTGCTGGGCAAACTGCTTAATCCCTTGATGATAAGGTTAACAATCTACGTCTGTTTTAAGTCATGCTACCAGTTAGATTCTGTGACAAAAGATAAGCTTTTTAAACAGTACTAAATGTTCCTTGACCCAGTTACAATACTGTGTACTGGACCTTATATTGCTATCAAATTGGAATGCTATTTAAAATGCGCATAATCTATGTTGTGCTTAAAATCCAATAGAGCCAGGCAAAAGCAGCTGAGAATAACGCTGCAAGCAATCTGACTGCCAGAACACAGCGCTGTGCATTTATATAAGAAAGCTCCAGTATGATTCTAGTGGTGAGAGATTTTACACCCAAGTTCCAAGTGAAAAAGTATTTTACAAGTATGCTTTTTCATACTTTAAAAAGTTTGATAAATTTAATCTTTTGTAATCTCTTGTGTACAGGGTGAAGTTTTTCTTCAGGTAGACTAGCATATCAGTTATAATTACAGTTAAGAAAAATGTATGAACCTTTATTATAATTACTTAAGTACAATTGATTTACATATAGCATAGTTGCATTTATTTCAGCAATCAAATAAATTATGTAAGAAATATGCCATTCAAAACTTCAAATACCAAGATAGGGAGATGGGGTAAAGCACTTGTTTGTAAGCAGGAGGACCTGAGTTCCCAGAACACACATAAAAATGTTGGAAATGGTAGCACACACTTGTCATCCAGCACTAGTCACGCATGAGACAGTTGAATCCCTGGGCTCACTGACCAGCCAGTCTAACCTAGCTGGTGAGCTCCTAAGAAAGACCCTGTCACAAGAAAAGGTGGATGGTGTTTCTGAAGACTGACACTTAGGTTCTATGGTCTCCCCATGAACATGCACTCGTATCTATTGCACATACATGAACACACACCACGCACACACACATTAAAAACTTTTAAAATACCTTATGTAAAATCATTTACAAAGCAAAGAATCGTATTTGACAATCTAGGTGCAAAGTTTCTATGCTACCCCTCAATGACAAAGAGTGAGCTATGGGAAGTTCAGGTGGCTTTAACCCTTGCTGATGAAGAGTGAGCTGAAAGGGGTTTATTGTTTTTAAAAATAGCTTTAAAATTTTTGTGTAGTGTGGGGGGGGGGTTGCACACATGCCATGTTGCGTGAGTGGAGGTCACAGGACAATCTCAAATTGTCCATCCTCTCCCTCCACCTCATTTGAGACAGGGAAGGTCTGTGAGCTTCTGGAATCACCTGAATCTGCCTACTATTGCCAAAGGAGTGCTGGGATTATAAACATGTGTGTCACTTTGTTTCTAGCTTTGTGTAGGTGCTAAGGAAGATCAAACACATGTCAGAAGCATCAAGCCAGCACCTTTAACCACTGAGCCATTTCTCTAGCCTTATATTTTTGAAATTTTAGTCCATCATAAATATTCACACGAATCTGGACACAAAAACCCCTAAGCTCACAACACTAAAGCAGTCTCAATACTCACCCACCACGACTCAGGGAACTGGGCGGAAAGATTGTGAGAGCTGTGGTAGGGGAGAATATCAGAGACTTGGCAACCCTCAGTAACAACACACTTGGGTCATGAGAACCCGGCTGAAGACTGGGCTATCCATGGTCCCCTACCACAAAGACTGATACAGACGGCCCACGGAGGAGGATATCCAGCTGACTGGGGATGGGGAAGGGGGGCAACGGGGAATTGGGGATAACAACTCATGGTTGGCCCACTA
>PVHP010027131.1:0-24077 GCA_004024765.1 Zapus hudsonius | reverse complement strand
GCTGAAAGGAGGAGTCTTGAGGATATATGCCCAGTAAAGAGATAGCTGGGTCAACTGGTAGTTCTATATCCATCCTGTTCAGAAGCCTTCACACTGCTTTCCATAGTGGTTGTACAAGTTTGCATTCCCACCAGCAGTAAAGGAGTGTTCCTTTTTCCCCACATCTTTGCCAACATCTGTTGTGGTTAGAATTTTTTTTTAATGATTGCCAGTCTTACTAGAGTGAGGTGGAATCTCATTGTTGTTATGATTTGCATTTCCCTGATTTTTAATAATGTTAAACATTTTCTTAAATGAGAATTGGTCATTTGTAATTCCCCTGCCATTGGGAATTCTTTTTAAAAACTCCATTTCTTAATTTTGCTTATAGTAACTTCTGATTTCAGGTGACAGTGACTACTCGGGAGCCTCAAAATTTGGTAACATGAGGAGAAGTAAAGCTTAATTCTAGAAATTAGACAAGATGTTTCTATCATACCTACAATGCTCAGGTAACATAGACAAGGTGGTGAAAAGATTATTTGTGCTGCAATCACTGTTCATCAGAGAAGCTTCCTTTTGGAGATGGCTATGAATACTGGAGGACTCAAAACTCATTAAAGTGTCAAAAATAAGGACTGGAGAGATGGCTTAGCGGTTGAGGCACTTGCCTCCAGTGCCTAAGGCTCCAAGTTCAATTCCCCAGTACCCGCATAAGCCAGACCCACAAGATAGTGGCCCTAGTGTGCTCTCTCTCTCTCTTTCTCTCTCTGCTTAATTGAAAATGAAAAAAAATCCTTAAAAAAAAAAAGCCCAGCAGATGGCAGCTCCTGAAAATAGGCTTTCTGGAGACGCACCGGCTCCCATCAAGGACTTCATGTTCCAAAAGCAAAGAACCTTTGCCGCCTATGGCCATGCTGGGGACCCTTCACCAGATCATCAGCAAGTGTCGGCTAAGTAATCAGTTCTGTTGAAGAAGCTGAAAGAAATTCAGGGTTAACTGTCTTTGAACGGGACAGAAGAGGGCTGGAGAGATGGCTCTGCGGGTAAGACACTTGCCTCCTGGGTTCAATTCCCCAGGACCCACAAGGTGGTGGCCCTGGTCTCTCTCTCTCTCTCTCTCTCTCTCTCTCTCTCTCTCTCTCTCTCTCTCTCTCTCTCTCTCTCTCTGCTTGAAATTGAATAAATAAAAAAATAAAAAAGAAACTGGACAGAATAAAAGAGGAAAAAGTTCAAAGAAATGATGCATCTGATACCGATGGTTTCTTGGGACCATGGACAACATACGTGTATGAAAAAGATGTGGCCAAGCCTTTGGAAGAAGAACAAAAAGAATTAGATGAAATTACAGCAAAAAGGCAAAGGGAAGAAGAGAAGCCTGGAGAGGAAAAGGCAATACTCCATGGTAAAGACATGGATGACTCTCAAGGCAGGTCCTACCTCAGGATGCTGGCATGAATCTGAGGTCACCTGTGGAAACTGAGAAGCATTATCTTCCCAAAAAACAGCTCCACGTGTGGTCTGGACACACGAAGGGCATCGGCGCCTTTAGGTTGTTTCCCTCCCTCTGGACACCTGCTCCTGTAAGATGAAGCTCTGGGAAGCATATGGAGAGACACGAGCTTCAATACTGCGGGGACACAGTGCTCAGTGTTCCTTAAACTCTGGGACACTGAGACAGGGCAGATTAGATGATGATTCACCAACCGAAAAGCCCCCTACTGTGTCAAATTTGATCCTGACGAAGATAAGCAGAATCTCTTTGTGGCTGGACTGTCTGATCAAAAGATCTTTCAGTGGATTTACTACTAGTATGCATCAAGAAGACGGTTATCCTGGTTAAGGACCGCATATGAGGGAGAGTATACAGCATTCCATTCTCCGTTCTTTTGAGTGTTCACTTAGTAAGATCTGCTCGAAGCCAGACCATTTTTTCCTAAATTTCGATATGTCATTTTTCCTTTCAGCTGAGTAAAATTCCATCGTGTAAAAAGGACTGATCCAAATGGCCCAGGGAGGAGGAAATCCAGCTGATTGGGGATGGGGAGGGGGGGCATTGGGGAATTGGGGATGACAACTCATTGTTTGCCCACTGAATAATGTAACTCATTATGGACAATAAATATATATTTAAGACTTAAAAAAAAAAGATCCTTCAGTGGGACATTCGAAGTGGAGAAATGGTGCAGGAATATGACCGGCATTTGTGCGCTGTCAGCACCATTGTCTGTGTTGATGAGAACAGAAGATCTGTGAGCACATCTGATGAGAAGAGTCTAAGAGTTTGGGAATGGGACATCCCTGTGGATTTCAAGTCCATAGCAGAGCCCAGCATGCACTCAATGCTCGCAGTGACTTTGTCTCCAAAAGGGAAATGGTTAGCCTGTCAATCCATGGACAATCAGATCTTGATTTTCGGAGCACAGAACCTATTCAGATTAAATGATAAGAAAATTTTCAAGGGCCATATGGTAGCAGGCTATGCTTGTCAGGTGGACTTTTCCCCAGATAGGAGCTATGTGATCTCAGGAGATGGAAATGGAAAACTGAACGTCTGGGACTGGAAGACCACGAAGCTGTGCAGCCTGTTTAAAGCTCATGATAAAGTGTGGCACCCTCCCGAGATGTCCAAGGTCATCACGTGTGTCTCATCAAGCTGTGGGATTAGTCTTCCAGCTCTCCAGGGTTGTATTTAACTATGTAATTATTAAATGTGGTGGGTGACCATTTGACTTGTAGGTAATGTTTTCCTTCTGTGGCCTTACCAAGTTGACCCATTTTAAAGAAACACTTTGTAAATCGGCCTCACATCCCTATTGGCTCTGGGATCCTGGGGAAAGTGATGAAGTGAAATGACTCAGAAAGGTGTAAAGTATTCAGAAAGAATACTGCTCCCAGGATTTCCTAGTATATATTCTGGCTTCATGAGCCCCACTATTTTATTTTATTTTTATATTTTTGTTGTTGCTGTCCATGGTGGGTTGCATTATTTGGTAGGCGGATGGTGAGTTGTTGTCCCCAGTTTCCTGGTTCCCTCCTCCCCCATCCCCAGTCAGCTGGATGTCCTCCTCCTTGGGCCTCTGGGTCTGTCCTTGTGGCAGGGGGACCATGGATGGCCTAGTGCTCAGCCTGGTCCTCCTGGCCCAGGTGTGTTGTTGCTGAGGGGGGCCATGCCTCTCGATGGTCTCCCCCACCATGGCTCTCTAGGTCTTTCTGCCCCCTCTTCTGCTTGGTTCCCTGGGTCGCGGTGGATGAGTGTTGGGGCTGCTTTGATGTTGTGAGTTTAGGGAGCCCCACTATTTTCTATGGCAGTAAAGCACTGTAAGTTTTGTTTGTAAACTTACTGACTGCAGCATTCCTGACATTCTTGAACAGTGTGAAATTAAAACCCAGTCCAGAGTTCTCGCCTTGACATCCTCCCTAATCACTGCAGACAGAGAAGTTCACTATTTCCGAAGGGGGAGTTCACGAAAGCCAGCCAAAACTTTGAATTTTGTTTGTATTCCTGTCAGCACTCAGAAATCAGGGTCTCCAGATCATTGCTTCCAAAAAACTACCAAAAAACCCTCACAGACGCCTGGCATGAAGGCATAGTCCAAAGCGTAGTCTTGCAATTTCTTTGGAGTCATATGTTTTGTCTTTAAAATTATTTTTATTTTACTTGTGAATGCAACAGAAGTTTGGGATATTAGGGGGAAAATCTCATTTTAAATCTTTGAGAAAAAAAAAAAGGATACTCCAGGAGGATCGCTAGAGTTCTTCCGTTTGAGAAGCAGTGACTGTGGTTTCTAAAAAAGTGAAAAACGGTTTTGAAGCGAGATTATGACTTGAAGGCAGCCTCCTGCATACAGTGGCTAACACTTCAGTTGACAAGCCATTTCTCTTGCTTTGCTGAGGTGAGTATTAGGTGTTTGGATGCTGTTGGGGGTGCCTTCTTGCAACGCAAAATCATGTCATGTGTGGACAACCTCGACCATGACACCCATTCTGGGTCCTTGGAGAGCGTCCATATCTGGAACTTATATTTAAAAAGGCCTGGGAAATATAACTATGCCCTGTAGCTACATGTAAATATATTCCAAAAGGGGAAAAAGACTAAATGTGAAGATTCTTTTTTTTCTTCCTTTAGATACACAGGCACTGAGAGAATACGGATCCACCGCCAGAAAGGAGGTGTGGGAGAGAGTACTCTGACAAGGACTTTCTGTTGTCCCAGCCACTGGGTTAACTACCTCATGTGAACGACACACTGATGGGTCAGAAAGGAAATGTCCACTTCAGCTGTTGTTCAGCACCAGTATTGTATATGTTACAAAACATGTCTAAATCCAGATTTATTTTATTGTGTTTTTGACTGTTTCTACACTAAGTAACTGTATATAAAAGTTTTTACATTTTTGAAAAGGAAAAAAAAAGAATGTCTATTCTTCTAGGCCACACATAGTATTTTCATGCATTTGGCAACATCCAGTCCATGAAATTGAATTCCCTGGAAAGACTAGAGACAAGTATAGTCTGTTATGTAAGACCTGTTTTGAAAAACACTCTAAATTAATTGCCAGTTCATTCAGCCAAGCAGCAAGTAATGACTAGGGAGAGTATGTATCCCCACTGGACAGACTCCAGCATTTCCTCTATAAAGAGCACAGATTGATTAGAACACAAGCTAGTTTTTATTTCATTGTGATATTATCTGTTATCTAGATATATTAAAACTACTAAAACTTCAGTGAGAAAGAAGGAAGATTAGCAAAAAGAAAGGTAAAGTGAGAAGTTGTTGGTACTTTCTCTCAGGACTATTAATTAAACTGAGCACCGTGACTGGATAAATTATATCAAATATTTCAATCATGAATTTTAGTATATTGGTCTTAATTTGATTTATTTTATCATGTCTGTATATTATTACTTTTTGAATTAAAATTTCAAAATAATATGGTTTAAACAATTGTAACATAAATTTATAGCCAATTTGTTTCTCAGAATGAAGGGTAATTTTATTTTAAAAGTATGAAAAATTTCAAATAATGGATTGAGTGTGATGAAAGCATATGCTGCTCTATTGATAATAAAAAATGTCATTTTGAATAAAGTTATTATATTTATAAAATCTTGTTAATATATAAAATAATAATCAAACCTTGATTTTTATACAAGTGATAGTAATATAAAAAAAACAATAGTGTTAGGCGTCAGCGGGTTACACAGAGAGGTAACAGTCCTATACAAATGGAAAGTGAATGTAGAATTTTATTTACATAAATAATAAATGAAACAAACTAAATTCCTATTTTAATATAATGAGATAGGATATAATAATTTTATGTGTAAATGAAAGGTAGATAAATAACTCTTAGAAGGTAGATTTTATATTTAAAGACAAATAATATTTGGAAAGATTGAATGGATAACTAAATAGGGAAGTTGATCACATCCTGGGAATAGGAAATTGGAATGGAGTGGCTGGAGAAGGCATATCTCAGAGGGACTGCTTGACAAAGCTCCCATGTGTTGACATTCTTATATGGCAAGTTGATTAGTAATTTCTATGGTTCCATGGATATTATTAACATATATAGACTGTACACCTAATATTTAAATTAATTTTTCAAAATGCCTTTTATTTGTATTCAGATGAAATTTTGTTCCTGGTTTCTTATCCAATTTACTGGCAGCACAAAATGTAAGTAAAATATGAGGAATTTTTACAGAGCGAATGCACAGCCCAATACATTACTCAAGAAGGACCATGCACTCTAAAACTGAACACCTTCAGAAAGAAAACAACTTGAGAACTGGAGAAATAAACGTCTCCATACCAGTGGAATTTGTTCTCTTGGGATTTTCTGATATTCCCCAATTACACTGGTTTCTCTTTGGAACATTCTTAGTTATCTATGTGATTATCTTGCTGGGGAATGGTGTCATCATTCTAATAACAAGACTAGAGCCCACTCTCCAGACCCCCATGTATTTTTTTATCAGCAATTTTTCTTTCTTAGAAATATGTTATGTGTCTGTCACGATTCCTAGAATGCTCATGGACCTTTGGACTTTGAAAGGAACTATTTCTTATTTGGCCTGTGCTACACAAATGTGTTTCTTTCTGGTGCTTGGGGCCACAGAGTGCTTCCTCCTGGCTGTGATGGCCTATGACCGCTATGTGGCCATCTGTAACCCTCTGCATTATCCTCTGGTCATGAACCACAAGGTGTGTACTCAGCTCGTGGTGGCCTCTTGGGTAGGTGGAGTTCCAGTTCAGGTAGGGCAGACGATACAGATTTTCTCTCTGCCCTTCTGTGAATCTTACCAAATCAATCACTTCTTCTGTGACATTCCCCCCATGCTCAAGCTGGCCTGTGGGGACATCCTTGTGAATGAGATGATCGTCTATGTGTTTGCTGTGCTGTTTGTCACTGTTCCTTTCATGTTGATTCTTGGATCCTACAGCAGAATCATTTCAACCATCCTCAAGTTACCGTCCAACACAGGAAGGACCAAAGCGTTTTCCACCTGCTCCTCCCACCTTATAGTTGTGTTTTTGTTCTATGGATCAGCCTCTGTCTCCTATTTAAATACCAAATCCAATCAGTATGAAGGAGCCGACAAACTGCTCTCTCTTTTCTACACCATTTTGACCCCAATGTTCAATCCAATGATATATAGCCTGAGGAACAAAGATGTCATTCAGGCAATGAAAAAATTCTTTCCCAGGTTGTTAACATTCTGATACAGTTGAAGTGACAATATTATTTTACATGCACATATATTTAATTAAACATTGTCATAAATATGTAAATTAGCTTGTGATAAAATTTACTTTTCTTGGATACTGTGATTTCAAAGATGGGACAGCTGTGCCAATCCATTAGGAATTTTCTATTTTTCAAAGTTAGTCTTTTTTTTTTCATTATTGCAACTGGGAAATAGAAGTTTGTTACTAAATGAGAAATTATTATGTCATGTTTATAGAGTGATAGGCCCAATATCATAATTTCTTACAATAAAGTCGTGCAACCTCTGTTTCTTCTTGATTTAGCGAAACTATTAGATTCGGTCAATGAGACCACTACAAATATGAATTATACTCGGACATTGAGATAGAATTTTACAAATAAAGGAAATCCCACCATTGATTTCTAGATAATGACAAATTGCATAGGAAGAAGTCTCATCTCATATTTAAGCATATTGTGATAACTTCTAATTTAAATAAACTAAAAACTTGTGCAAAAAGGGCATGGAAACTTTTTCAACATCATATTTTAGATATATGAACTATATATTCTTTTTTGTTTTCTTTTTAAATTTGTTCATGATTTTTCTATAGTGGACTCTACATGAAAATTAATTTACAAAAATTATCTAGTGCAATACAAAAGGAATTTTATAGGCTCTTATATATTGAATTTAATGTATAGCATGATAATTATACTCAACAATATTGTATATTTTGAATTTGATTTAAGAGAAGACCTTAAGTGTTCTTAACACACACACACAATCTAGTGAAAATGCTAATGCATCATGTGACTTTTATTAATTTTTGTGGCTATTACTTCATTGTGCATATGTGTATGAAGGTATCAATATCCACAATTTAGATATATTCCATAATTACCAAACAAACATCAGTAAAGTTTGGAAATAAATGATTAGATTCAACAATAACCAGAACTACTAACACAGGTCATTTGAAGTTTAAAGCAAAAATGTGTGAAAATACATGAACATAATGAGTCAAGAATGAAACTAGAAAACCGGATTTTCCTGTGATAGAGTGATCACATCCATGAAGCCTCACACAGTAGAGACAGTGGGTAAACTGACATGAACTGGAACATGGAAATTAGTATCTTTATGTTAAGGAAGGATTTTCCAGTGGGTATAATTGTACTTTTGGTCAGTTTGCTATGGCAAAAATATATTTTACTATCATACTAATAATGTAAATAAGTGGTTTCATTTTAACATTTCTACTTACGTCTATATATAATGTCCATTGATCATGAACACTGTATTACTCAGTATTTCCTCTGTCATTCCTTCTTTTTTCAATTCCCCCTTTTATATCACTAGTACTTTATTTTAATTGCTTTTCCATATATGAAAAATAAAGAGATATGATATTTATTTATTTGAGTCTAGCTTATGATAACATTATGATCTTCAATCCTACCAATTTTCTCTGAAAATGACATAGCTCCATGTTTCATTATGACTAAATTACATATATATTTTTTTTTATCATCCATCTGTTGAGGGATAGTCATTCCAAAATAAGATATATATTTATAATTCTTATCTCTTAAATAAATGCAGAAATATTAATAAAATGATATACATAAGACAGATAACAAAATTGAAATCATGATGTATTTAAAACACCTTAAATAATGTCAGAAGAAATTCAATGAAGAAGAGTGAATCATAAAATGGAAAAAAAATGATAGATTACTAGGTCAATGTGAAATTAAACACCAATAGATCAAGAGTTCCAATTCAATATAGAAAATGAAGAAGAAAGCATAACTGAATTGCATGATGATAATTATAATTATGAATTATGTAAATATGTATATGTAGTGATAATTTGATTAAAAATAAAATGTCTGAAAGTTAGACAAGTCACAAAATATAGGTAATCATTTTTTAAATTGTAAAGAAGGAGAGAGAAAAAAGAAAAAAAATGCCTACCACATTGTAATGGATTGGTTTTGACAATGTGTGTAGACTATAACATGATATTGGTGATCATAATTACAATAAAGCACTGATACAGAATATTTGAAAGTGTGTGTGTGTGTGTGTGTGTGTGTGTGTGTGTGTGTGTGTCTGCCAACTTGATGTGAACTGGAACCAACTAAGGTAAACACATCTGGGTGTGTCTGTGTGAGGGCTTTTACAGAAAAGACAAAATGAGGGAAGAAGATCCTCCCTCTTAACAGGTGGCACCTTGTGAAGGGTGAAGCTGAAATGAAAAACTCCAGTGAAAAGCCAGTCTTTCCTTACACCTGGTGAGAGTGTGTCTACTATTGTGATCTCTCACTGACTTCTTCAGTCTACCAGAGGAGAGACTTTTCCAGAATCTCCCAAGCCTTCAGCATCAGAGTGGCTGACAATAATGAAGCATCCAGCTTCATGAACTAAGCCCCTGGCACTTTCTCAATATCTCCACTGTGCCGATGACCAATGTTGTAATCCAGCCGTTATGTGTTACGCAACTCTAAATAATTCCATAATATATAATATAAGTGTGTAAATTATTATATATGTATATATACATATATCTTTGTTTATATTACAGATATATGTATATATACAAGGCTGCATCATTATAAAAGCTATTTATGGGCATCACATTTCTTTTTTAAATGTATTTTATTGAATTTTTATAAAAGTGCACAATGTTTTTGATCATCATCCCCTTCTTCACTGTCATTTAGCCCTTCTCCCATGAATTCCTTCCAGGACACACTTTGCTCCTTCATCAACACCTTTCCTCTCAACCAGTTCCTCTACTATATTTTTTTTTTGTTATTTTTTGGAGGTAGGGTATTACTTTACCCTAGGCTGACCGGGAATTCACTCTGTAGCTCAGCCTGTCCTCAAACTATGGGCATTCTCCTACCTCAGCCTCCTTAGTGCTGGAATTAAAGGTGTGTGCCAACACACCCAGATCCTTCTACTATTTTTATTATTTACTGTTATTATTATGTTGCTTTTTACATCATTCATGACAACCTGATTATAGGTCTAGTATTGTGCAAGGAATGACAGGTGCTGTGAAATGATGAAAGTCACTTCACCTTGTGGCTTGAATACAATGTTCAAAAAGCCATCCTTCTCATCATCTGGCCCTGACATTCTTCCCACCCTCTTTACTTAATGCACACAATTACCACCTCCTTAACACAGTGTGTGTGTGTGTGTGTGTGTGTGTGTGTGTGTGTGTGTGTGTGTGTGTGTGACAGAGAGAGAGAGAGAGAGAGAGAGAGATAAAGTTTGTTTAACTTGAAAAAGTCACATAATTGCTTAATATCCAAAGAGTAAAAGTGTAAATCTCTGTAATGAAACACACAGGAGCCTCCAGAGGATATGACAATGATGAAACCCAGATACGATGAATTCAGGTTTCTCACCAGGAGCTCAGTATAAATAGAAGCCTCCTGAAATTAAGTTTATTCACCAGAGAAATTGTTCCCAAGGTTGTATGTGCGTGAGTGCTCATGTGACAATCCTTATTTATGTGCAACTGGTGTGGAATGTTAGATAATTGTTGTAGAATTAGATTGACTGCTTTAGGAAATAAAGGAGAAAATAAAACTAAAAGTTAAAAATTAACCTTTACTTTCATAGCTGATACCATGCAAACCGGTAAAGGTGAGCTGTAGAACTGTGATATTCCACTATTTTGTTTAAAAATAAATCCAAATTTGAGTGTTAAGATACAATTTATTAAACAACAAATCTTATGTTTCTTATCTGAAAATGAGCTACTTGCTAACTACGGTGCATGTATGTCTAGTTTTGCTATTAAATGAAATGAGATAAATGTCAAATAATGGTGATGGTATTAATGATAAAATAATTTATCTAAGATAATATTGAAAATAAACTCCTGCCACTATGGAAATAACAGGGTAGCATATTTGTTTATTCACAATTATTGATATTTATATAATTAAATAATTACAAAGCCATCATTTTTAAATCCAATAATTAATTTAAAGCCATCAACCAACAGGGCTAGAAGTTGCACAGATATAATTGTCTTAAGACTGGGAGATGCATGAATATTTATTTTAGGAATCTGGAGATCATGCATTATAATATTTAATAAGAATTGTCAAGCGATTTTAACAGCTTCGTGTTGGATAATAGTAAAATAATGTACATTGCCTTTTTTAAAAATAACAATCAGATTCTCTGGCTTCTTGTACAGCCAAAATGAGTCAGTTAATTGGGTGTGGTTTTACTGTATGCTTTTATGAAAATAAAACAAAGGAAACTTCATTGGTTATACGGGAATTAAATGTGACAGGGTAAACACACTTTGGATAGAAAATATGAAAATATACTCTGAAAGATTGGTCATATTTTTTGATTAATTTAAGTAGGAAGAACCAAATGCAATTATAAAATATTTGATATAGAGAAGCCAAGGGTCTAGGGGAGCAGTAGTGGTGTGCCCACATATTTCCTCACTGAGAATGAGTTGTAATAGAAGCATAGGACTGTAAAGCAGAATAAAAGTAAAGGCTGAAACCTCATTTACAATAAGAATTAAATAAAAATCTCCAATATCAATATTTTAATTGAAAACATAGATATTGATGGATATGGAGAATTCTATGCAATCTTAAATACAAGGGAGATCGTTAAAAATATAAACACATAATGAAATATTACTTGTCTTTAGTGCTCTACCCTTAGTAATGAAATCTTGTCAATATTTGGGAAATTTACAGTTCAGTTTAATAATAATTTTGAGCTCATTTTAACCATATAACAAATGCTCTTTAAAGGTTCAAATGCAACCACATGGAAATGAGGTAATAATAATCATACAAATATTTTTATGCATCCCTTTCAGTCAACACAGAAGAGTAAATATTTTAAAATACAAATAAATTAACCAGGCTGGATTTATCAAATCTACAGGTGGTGAACACATTAAAACAAAAACATCAAATACTTCTGCATTGACAGGATTTGTACTCCTGGGGTTTTCTGATTATCCCCGGCTACAGTGGATTCTGTTTGGATTATTCTTGCTCATGTACTTGGCCATCCTGTTGTCTAACAGCATTATAATACTACTAACAAGACTTGAACCAGTACTTCAGACTCCTATGTATTTTTTCCTCAGCAATTTTTCTTTTGTGGAAATCTGTTATGTAACAGTCACTACTCCAAGGATGCTCATGGATCTTTGTACCCTAAGAGGAAATATTACTTTGGTTGCCTGTGCCACACAAATGTATTTTGCCCTTTTGCTGGGTGGTCTGGAGTGCATTCTCCTTACAGTGATGGCCTATGACCGCTATGTGGCCATCTGCAACCCTCTGCACTATGCTGTAGTCATGAACCCCAAGGTCTGCATGCAGCTGGTGGCTGCCTGCTGGGCCAGTGTGGTACCTGTGGTGACTGGACAGACATACCAGATTTTCTCATTGCCTTTTTGTGGGTCTAACAAAATTAATCACTTCTTCTGTGACATACCCCCTGTTCTCAAGCTGGCATGTGGTGACACATTTGTGAATAGGTTAGCAATCTATGTGGCATCAGTGGCATTCTTTATGGTTCCTCTTCTGTTGATCATTGTATCTTATGCCAAAATCATCTTCAATGTTCTGAAACTGTCATCAGAGAAAGGGAGGACCAAAGCCTTCTCCACCTGCTCATCTCACCTGATAGTCGTGGTCCTATTCTATGGAACAGCCAGTATCACCTATTCACGACCTGAATCAAACCAGTCAGAAGGAATTGGGAAACTCCTTTCTCTTTTCTACACAATTTTGACCCCACTGTTGAATCCCATAATATACACCCTGAGGAACAAGGATATTTTGGCAGCACTGAGAAAATTATTAATTAAATTACTAATGTAAAACAAATGCATACGTTTATGGAATTTTGCTTCCAGGTTTGGTAGCTACCACAGAAGAGAATGATTAGGTTTATTTCTTTACTATTCAATAATAATAATAATAATATGATAATGAAAGTTTTATCATATCATTGTTAGGTAATATGATAATGCGTTTTATCAAGGGACATTTGTTTGATGTTTAATTAAAAGCTTCTATATAATTTGATTCTAAAATAAATTTGTTGAAAATGCCTTATTTATGAGAACAATCATCTCTCTCAAACTGATCCACTTGGGTTTAAAAGCAGCTTGAAACTGTCTGGAAGGGTGCCAATGAATCTCTGCCATGTGCTACCAGATCTCACTATTCTCTAAACTTCAGTTCACCCATCATATCTTGTGGTTTTACCTAGGTAGCGTGTCTATTCAAGAATTTTAGAACTTTCACAATGGTACATTCAGTGGTCTTCCTCCTGCCTCGCTTTCTGTACATCATTGTCTCCATGGAAACATTATCTGTATGTAGCCTTTTGAAACTGACATCAGACCCAGTAAGAGCCAATGTCTGCCCTCTGCTCATCTCACCTGATAGGTGTGGTCTCATTTTTTGCAATAGCAAGTAGCACTTAATTAACCCCAAGCTAACTCAATCAGAAAGAATTGGGAAACCAGTTTCTCTCTTCTATTACATTTGATCTGACTTTTGAATACCATTCTGCATACTCAGAGGAATAGGGATATCATACTGAGAAAACCACTAAACGTAGCTAATTAAAGTGATGGCATCAACCCTCATTATAACAGGTGGCTTTATACAGCTTAATTTATTTATTCTGTGTGCTTAGTATAAAAATTAATCAATTGCAAGTAGTTGTTTTCCATTTCTTTCCTGTATGATTAACTATTAAGAGTCTACTTGAGGAGCTAAATGAAATATTTTGTCATATATCCAAGCAGTATGGTCTCATTCTTACATGAGTTTCCTTCACTTTTGCATTTTTTGCACCGATTTGTTTCACAATAAAAATCATCACAGTCTTAATCCAGCAAAATAATTCAATGAGAAAATTGAAGAGGCAGAAGGTGTTTAAAAAAGAAAAAACAGTATCAGTTGATGGTATAGGTAAAGATCTCAGAAATTCAGCCAAAAAACAAACCTGTGAGTCCACAAAGGGCTGAAGCACAAAGCATGATCAACTGCTTGAGCCTCTGGGGAGGCTAGAACCTCAGTCATCTCAGGACCCTGAGTCAGTTTACAGAACTATGAGAGGGGCCCCGGTCACCCTAGGATCCTGAGTTAGCCTCAACTTTCCCAGTACACTAGTGAGACTGCAGAACTATAAGAGGTCCCAGCCATCCTAGGACTCTGAGTGGAGGGGCCCGAGGCATCCCAGGACACTTAGTGAGCCTGCATAACTGTTAAGAGTAATCTTGTAAAGCTGTAAGGTAAAACCTTAAGGGAGAGAAAGGAAAATACAAACACATGATGCAGGCAGTCCTCCAAGTATAGTGCTTTCATTAGAATCATCTACAATAAATTCTAGGTCCTTCCTTAACAGAGACAGTTGGTCCAAGGATTACTTCGGATGTCATTGTACACTTACAATCTGGTTCATCCACGGAGCTGTGTGGACAGCAGCTCAAGGGCATAGCTGCCTAGGAGAACGTGGCAGTGGGCAGTTCTTGTTTTTTTGTATAGATGACAGTTGTTATATAGAGGAAAAGGCAGTAGTGGGACATAGGCAGCAAGGAGATTGGTAGGGGCATGATCTGTGGACATCTCATGGGTTGATTGGTGGGGGCCAGTACCCTTTGGATACCTATTTTGTGTAGATAAGTTGAGGAGTCTACATGACTCTATACATGCAGAGCAGAGGAAATGTAACCTTATTGTTTAGGTTTATTATTGCAGCTGGACTAAGTTTAGGCCTTGAATTGCCTGCTTATATCAGGGCACAGCTGTGGTCTGCCTGGGGGATGGAGTGTCCAGGATTTGCTAGAGATTATCAGGGTCCTCAGAATGCCTCAACTTCCTTAACAGAAGGAGACAGTCCCAGAAGCCTGCCAGTCTCAGCAAAACCCTATATCCTCCATGCCCCTTTAGCAGGATGCCACAAGAGACGAATTATCAACCTGTATTTATTTTTCATTTTGCTCTTGGGCATTATTTTCTTTCATTAAAATAGATCATTTAAAATATTTTTATTTATTTGTAAGAGAGAATGGGGGCACAAATGTATCAAGACACTGCAAACAAACTCGAGAAGAATGCAACACTTCTTGCATCTGGTTTTATGGGTACTGGGGAATCAAAGCAACATCCTATTAACCTTCTGTGACATTTTAACCACAGAAAAGTTTTAAAAGTGTATGATTAGTAATCAGTATTTTGCTCCTTAGAATTTTTGAAACTTCCTCCAAACATATGATTTATCCACTTTTTTCTTAAATAACCTTTAATTGTAAATTATTTTAACCATCTAAAAGTCCTAAAAACAAGGTTGGGCATGGTGGTACACATGTGTAATCCCAGGGCTCCTGAGGCAGAGTCAGGAGGATCACAACCCAGTGAATTCTGGACCAGCCAAGGCTACATTAAACAAAAAAATTTTTTAGAAAAATAAATGGTTCCTGAAAATATTATGCAGTGTGGTAACTCAGGATCCAAAAGATAGACACCATATGTTAAGTCATGTGCAAATACTAGATTCAAAATGTTAGATTTCTGTGAAAGTTGAAGTAAGACACAGTAGGAGCCAGGAAACTCGAAGCAGACATGAGGGTGATAATGAAGAATCTTAATGGAAGGGTACATTAGATATTTATCTAAAGGGGTGGAGTACCAGGGATTTAAAAGTTTAAGTAGTAACTATGGGGTGCCTAAAAGGAACCAAAATGCTGAGAAGCTTGAGATATCTCTATCATAACCTTGAAGGCTCAGCATCATTGTGGAAGAGGTGAAGAAAAGAATGTAAAAATCAATGATGGAGGGGAGGTTTTGCAAAACCATAATCTAGACATAAAGTGGCCATGGTATTATTAATGACCTCAAATTTTTCTTGCTACCTAAGCAAGACCTGCACAATAGGAAGAAAAATGATGACACCTAAATAGAAGCTATACTAGTTGGAAAGAAGAAGGCATTCAGTGGAGGGGGGATTAAGGAGGGGAAAAGAAAGAGGCTGGGAAGGAATTATGATCATGATATATTGTCTATATATGGAGGTTCTCAATAAGAAGTTATGCAAATAAAAGTATAAAACTTTAATTGGGGTTACAGGAAGGGAAACTTTTGATGTGTATATACCTATTCCAGTATGTTTTGATTGCTTTCTAATGTGCAAAACAAAGTTGGAAGGGAAAAGAGTGTACTTTACGTTAGAATATATTAAGACACTGTCATAATATGTGCACAATGATTCTAACCAAAGCCATGCTTTAGAATAGACCAATTTAAAAACTCTCCTCTGTATTAATTAGGTAAGAAAATGAAGATGCCTAAACATCAGTTCAATTAAAAACTACATTATAGAAAAATGTCAAATCATTTGTGCCTAGATATATGCCATGTGTCATTAACCGTAATACAGAGTGTGCTCACAGATGGATTTTTTAAGACTAAAAATATATGGTCAGCTGAAATAGATCTTTCCTGTTCTCTCATAATAATGAAATCTTGTATGAAATAATGGACTTTGCAAGGGATTAGGACTTCTGGAAGGCTAAAGAATTGAATGAAGATGGGGTGGACCTAATTTGTTAGGCTTTATAATTTATCAATGCTGTAAAATCCACTGAAAAGTTTGCTAACCACAATTTAAGAACATGCATCTATCACCAAAGGAATGTTTTAGGCCACACAACTTAAAAGAAAGCTCACAGATGATATATATATTAAAATAAAAGAAAAAAAAAACTAGTCTGCCCACTTCTTCCCTAATGTAACAGCAGAAATTTTTGTAGTGTGTGTGTTTTATGTGCATCTGCACATGTGCACTTCCACACAAATATAGAGATAAGAGGAAAACCTCTTCAATGATCTGCTATTGGAAAGGTAGGCAAGTTCCTCCAGCCTTTTTTTGTTGTTCTTAAGGATTAAATATAGAACAGGAGGCTTATGGAACAATTGTCTTTAAGTATGGAGAAATCATCCAAGCCCTAAAGAAAGTCTATTTTGGGGGGTAAATGATAAAAATCTATCTACACAAGGAGTTTGATTGAGCTCCAGATGAATATGCCACTTTGTGCATAAGGCTTTGTGTGAGGACTGACCAGCAGGCTTTTCAAACAAGTGCATTGATCCATTTGCCCATCTCCTCATTTTCTCATAATTATACTTTATTGTAATAATGACAGGCATTCATTCTTAAAGCAATATAAATTATGTATTACCATAGTGCAAGTCTGTCCATTTTTGTGCCCATAAAAATTTTCGCAATATCCATCACACTATTTAAAAGGGCTGATATAGCTGATTCAATTATTATCCATAACCTGTTATATTGCAAGTCATATGCTTTATTTTCATAAAGTAATGACAATTTTCAAAAGTCCAGTGGACTGTTATTTATTTATTTATTTATTTGAGAAAGAGAGAGAGGATGAAAGAAAGAGGCAGACAGAGAGAAAGAGAGAATGGGCATGGCAGGACCTCCAGCCACTGCAAACAAACTCCAGATAGACGTGCCACCTTGCACATCTGGCTTTTTGTGGGTACTAGGGAATCAAACTCAGGTCTTCACGCTTTGCTGGCAAACACCATAACTGCTCACTAAGCCATATTAGTATCAGCCACTTTTACTTTTTTTTTTCTGTAAAGCAGTGTCTCACTCTAGCCCAGACTCTCCTTGAATGTCCTCTGTAGCCCAGTCTGTCATCAAACTCATAGCAATACTCTACCTCAGCCTCCTGAGTACTGAGATTAATGGTGTGCACCACCAAATCTAGTTAACAACTTCTTATAAAAAGATAATCAGCAATGAATATTAAATGAAATACATAAACAGAAGCATGCACTTACACATATATACAGCTTGCTCTAACAATAACTTTATAAAGAAATCAGTCATTATACTACTAGTCCAGGTTTATTATTTGTTTATATTTTTGTTGGTATTGAGAATTACCAAGTCTTCACACATCATTAACAAATGTTCTACCACTAAGGTACGATAGTTTTATAAGTGATATCAATATTTCTATATCTATATATCTATATCTATCTCTATCTCTTCTGTCTCTATATCATCTATCTATATCTATATCATCTATATTTGTATCTACCTATCTTTAGAGAGAGAGCACAGTTTTTATATGTATATAAATATTTTCAGTTAATAAATTATAGAGTTAGCTAGAATAAGTATAAAATTCATTACAGATATATACAATCTATAAAAATTGTAACAAACAAAATGCTTCATACTGAAGAAACAGACAGAAGGGCTTCTCTTTACAGAAGAGTAAACATAGTATAGCAAATGCCTTTAAACTAATAAATTGTTTTATTTTCTTTTTTTACTGTTAATTAACCTCCATGCATGTACATAATGCATCATAATCATAATGCTTTTCTACAAACCTCCTTTATCTCTCTCTCTCTTAGCTTCTCTCCACGGAATACCTCTTCTTTCAAACTATTCCTTGTACTTTGATGTCATCATTTTCATCATTTTGTGAACTTTGTAAGGAAGTAGCTCAGAAGATCGTGAGATGAAGTCATGGTAGGGTTGGGTACCAGGCATGGGAAAGTTAAGTTTTAGGGGCCTCCATGTTTCTGGGTTTAGCAACTGTTAACTGGTGTCTGCCAGGAGGAGAAGGAAGTTGCTTCCCCTGCCATCTCAGCATCTGCCAGCACAACCAGAACCACCAGGACACTAAGATACTCTAGCGGGCATGATGTCCACATTTCTCCAGACCACAGAGTGCCATTCCTCGGTGATTACTCACCTCAAAGCCACAGGCACCTGTGCTGCATCTAGCCAAGGGGACAGGGTATTCCTGGACAGGCTATGTTCCAGAAATGAGAAAGTAACTTCTACTGGCAGAAATATCAGAATAACCTCAAACCTTTCATAAGCAACCCTAAAAATCAGAGGGAAAAAAGAATGATACACTCTAAGCTCTGAAACTACTTCTTCCAACTTAGAGTAGACTAGCTAGCAGAATTGTCATTCAAACTTAATGGAAAAATAAAAAATACAAAGTTGTTTCAATATATGTAAATCAATAAATTAAACCTACCATGTAAATATTTAAAATACAGAAATCACATGATTATTTCAGTGGATTCAGAAAAGGAATTTGACAAAGTTTAACTTACCCATACTGAGAAAATAATCCAAAGGAGATGCTAGAATATGTTAAGTCCTTCCATGCTCCTGGAATGGTAGAATTAATACTGTGAAAATGACTGTTACCAAAATCAACCTACAGATTCCAAAACAATCCCTACACATCAGGATTACATTGATGTTCCACACAAAATTAGAAAAAAATCATAAATATCACGAATACATAAAAATCTCAAGTAGAGTGGATACATCTGGAGATATCCCAATACCTGATCTCAAAATATACACCAGAACATTAGTGCAAAGTCAGCATTGCGTTGGCACGAAATCAGACATATCGCCTGAACCAGAACAGACTAGAACACATAGAAATAAACTCACACAGTTTGGACTACCTAATTTTTGAAGAATAAGCTAAAAATCATCAGTGGTTATAGATATTATGGTCAACCAATGGTGCTGGGAAAACTGGATATCCCTATGAGAAGGATGATATAACTCCATCTTCATCCCCTCCATCTTCATCCCCTCAACATACACACAGATCATTTCAACATTTATCTAAAACCTGAGACCCTGAGGCTCCAAGGGGGAAACATGGGATATTAGCAAATGGAACTTCATGAAAATGGAAAGATTCTGCATGGAAAAAAATAGCAAAGCAAAAAGCAAGCTGTAAGCCTACAGAATGTGAGAAAATCTTTGTGAGCTATACTTCAGACTGGTGGGGGTATCTATAATTTATAATGAACCGTAAAATTAAACACCAAAATCTTAAAACAGTTAATCATGGGTTTGAGAGATTTCCTGACTCAGGTTTTCTTGTTTATATGGTAAGTGCTTTATTCACGGAGCCATCTTCCCAATGCCAATATGCACTTTTGGTAAATATGAATACAATATCTAAAATTAAAATTGTGGTAAATTAACAGGAATTTTGTTAGTATAGGGGGATAATCAGGATATTTGAAGTCATAGACAAACTGGTTCCTTCAGGGACATAGTTCTCATAACTACACATAATAAACATGATGTGTGTATATGTATATATGTATACATTCATATAATATATACACATATATGTGTATATTTGTATAAATGTTTATAAATATACACATTGATGCATACATGTAAACACTAATGTAAAGTGTAAAACCATGTGGTAAGTAATTAAAATAAGACAGAAATAACTAGAGAAAATGACAATGACAACACAAATTTCATTATTTCAGTTTGTCACTAGAAACTCATTAGAAAAAGAAATCTTCTGAAATTATATTGATACACAAGAGAAAATGTTCCCAAGGGTGTATGTTTGTGTGATTTAAATAAAGAGAGAATCTGCACTCATTTAAGAGCAATGGGTGTTTGAAGCAAATGTAATTATTGCATGACAGTGTCTGCATGAGACAAACAACAGGATAAAACATACCAAGGTTTCAACATCACCTTCACTTTCACAGACTACTTCATGCAGATCTATGAAGGTACGCTGTAAGTGTATTATTAGACTTTTTCAGTCAAGAATATCTCTACTGTTGAAAGTCAGCATTGAATTGCTACATAAGAGGTAGGAAGTTCTGTGATGTTTATCTGAAAGTTACCTACTACACATGTATGTCTTCTCTAGATATTAAATATAATTAGGTATATGTCAAATATCAATAATTATAATACTGATGACATAATTTCCAGGTAATATTTAAAATAAGCACAAAGAGAATTATGGGAATACAAGAATATGTTTGTCTGATCCCATTTATTTATCTGTATATGAATTCAATACTGTGACTTATTTGGCAATAATGTTAGTTTTCATAGACTTGGGAAGATAGAAAATGTAATTATTTACTTTGTGTGGTGGTAGAATAAGCATTAAAAATATAGTGAGAATTGTCAACTAATGGTTTTTTTCTTCATGTTGGGCAATAAAGAATTTAGAATTAAGCAGAGATTTTCATGTCTATTTTGCCTTTAAAATACTTCACTCAGACTCTGACTGATTGGAAAGTCTCCACAGTAGGTCAGTTGTATGTAGTCAAAGCTGCTGCTGGGCTACCATACCTGTCTTTCCTTTATGGATTCAGGGGGTTGAACTCAGGTCCGCATACTGAGGAATAAAGCACCTTAGTAATTGAGCTTTCTCTGTAATAGCCATTCCCCCCCCAACAACAACAACAACAACAACAACAATACACACAGACACACACACAATATTTCACTTTCATCCACAAAAATATATCATTTTTCCACAATATACACTTGTCAGTACTTATCAGTAATGTACATTTCTGAATAACCTTAGAAAAAACTGTAGTTGAGTCTTGTAAAATATATATTTTTTTAATTTTTTGAGTTCACTTTTATTACACATTTTTTATATTATAACTTTCATCCTGCAGAAGCAAAGTAAAATAGTGGGAAGTGGTTACCTAAGAGATGATGATATCAAAATATATATGCATTGTACTCAGCCAACACAAAATATAAAGTATTTGAAAAAATAAATGAATTAACTCTATTACACTTATATCTGCAGATGGAGAGCATATTAAAACAGAAAAAATCAAACATCTCAACAATAATGGGATTTGTTCTCTTGGGATTTTCTGATAGTCCCCATCTCCAGTGGATTCTGTTTGGAATATTTTTGCTCATGTACTTGGCGATCCTGTTGTCCAACAGCATTATAATACTACTAACTAGACTTGACCCAGCACTTCAGACTCCTATGTATTTTTTCCTCAGCAATTTTTCTTTTGTGGAAATCTGTTATGTAACGGTCACTATCCCAAGGACACTCAACGACCTTTGTTCCCAAACAGGAAATATTTCTCTGTTTGCTTGTGCCACTCAAATGTGTTTTGTCCTTATGCTGGGAGGCATGGAGTTTCTTCTCTTGACTGTGATGGCTTATGACAGATATGTGGCCATCTGCAACCCTCTGCACTATGCTGTAGTCATGAACCCCAAGGTCTGCATGCAGCTGGTGGCTGCCTGCTGGGCCAGCGTGGTACCTGTGGTGACTGGACAGACATACCAGATTTTCTCATTGCCTTTCTGTGGGTCTAACAGAATTAATCACTATTTCTGTGACATTCCCCCAGTTCTCAAGCTGGCTTGTGGTGACACATTTGTGAATAGGTTAGCAATCTATGTGGCTTCAGTGGCATTCCTTATGGTTCCACTTCTGCTGATCATTGCATCTTATGCCAAAATCATCTTCAATGTTCTGAAACTCTCATCTGCTGGAGGGAGAGCCAAAGCCTTCTCCACCTGCTCATCTCACCTGATAATTGTGGTCTTATTTTATGGAACAGCCATTATCACTTATGTACAACCCAAATCAAATGATTCAGAAGGACTTGGGAAACTGCTGTCTCTTTTCTACACTATTTTCATTCCGCTGTTGAATCCAGTAATATACTCTCTGAGGAACAAGGACATTATTGATGCACTGAGGAAAGTAAAAACGAAGCTATTAACATGAGGAAAGTACCTAAAGTTACAGAAATAATTTGTTCATAGGTTTTTCATGCAGATACTACAGAATTGAATGGTTGGATTTATTTCTGTATTCTACAGTAATAATAATATTGTGCCTTATTACCTCTGTTAAAGGAATCAATTTAAAGGCTTCTAGGTAATCAGAGTCCAAATTAAACCAATTTCAAACATGACCTTTTATATGTTTTATTTGTTTTTGGTGGATGTGTGTGATTGTGTGTGTGTACATGTGTGTGATGTATAGTATACGCATGTGTGTGCAGATGCATACCCTCCTTATGCAGAAAGCATGCAGAGGCCAGGGTTAAATAGGTGTCTATCTTTATTTCATGCTGTTTCCTTAAGATTGTGCCTTCCATTAAACCTGAAGCTCCATTTCTTCAGTTAGTTTGTCTAAAAAGGGAGGACCAGTGCTTCTCCTCTTTCTGTGCCCTTAGACTGGTACTAACAGTCATACGTGGCCATTTTTGCCTCTTTTGGTGGGTGCTGGGGGTTGAAATGAGGCCCTCTCATCCCATGGAACCATCTCCCTAGCGACACCTCATTTTGATGATCTCTCCTCTGAAGTTAACCCCTGAATGTCTGGGCAGCTTGGCCTGCAGGATGAAGGATAAGGGGTCATATGATCAACCTGGGACTGGTGGTGTTTTCTGGAAAGAGATCTCTTTAGTTTATCCATTCCTCCAGGCATTCTACTTCCCTTTCTCAAAATATGGATCAATTTAACAGAATTCATCTAGTTGAAAAGCAATTTGAATGTTTTCTATACTATCATTAATATGACTCAGTGCCATTTGAAAGGATTCACCTGATGCCCAATGATTCTATTCAGAAAGGGTTTCACTTAAAGGAAAGTTTATGGGTCAGTGAAACTTAAATAGCGTCTGCAAATGTGGGAGGTCAGCAAGATACTGAGAGCTTTCTAATCAAGACTCCTCGTAACCATGGCATGAGGAACAGGAATGTGAGAGCCAACAAAGTGTGCAAAGAATCTCAGTGTATGGAACTCTTTGAGGGAAAGGTGAAATTGACTGTTTAAAAAAGTATTTACTATTTTCAAGAAGAGAGACAGAGAGACACAGATACAGAGAGAAATGAGAAAGAGAGATTGCATCTGGATGTACATATGCACTGAGGAATTGAACTCAGCCCATCAATCTTTGGAAGACTAAATTAAATATTTCTATGTAAGTAACTAGGTGATGTGATTACGGGTATAGGCTACTCAACTACATAGGAGAATATAAAGAGATGACAAAAATGTTTTGAGAAAGGAAAGGTGGGCAAAGGGACTCTTATAACATGAATATGGGAGTGCAGCTGGGCTGAGGAGACAGTAGGGGAAGGAGTAGGGAAACAGCTTACAAAGCCTAACACATTCCTCAGTACCCAAGTAAAGACAAAGGCATAAACTGGGGCATGCATCCAGAGTTCCTATACAGTGGGAAGAAGCCCTAGAGTGCCTAGAACCCCCAAACTATCTACTTCTAATAAGGGAATTATAAAAAGTAATGAGTAAATTTATTTTAATGATTTCCTTGTAAAATACAGAGGAGTAGTGTCCAATATTAAATTCAATACAGTATATATTAAAAATATAATGTATAATATCTTCATTATTTTACAATGAGAATAAGTTTTTTACTAAAAGAACTTGTCCATTAGCTATAATGCTGCAACACCTTTTAAACACAAGTAGTTTC
>PVHP010027130.1:0-24106 GCA_004024765.1 Zapus hudsonius | reverse complement strand
TTTGCCTATCATTTTTCTTTTCTCGGTTTAAGTCAGCTGATGGTGTTATTCATTATCTACTTGAGGTGGCATTAGAATAAATTAATATTAATATATTTAAATGCAGAACAATGCGTTTGAAATGTCATTAAGAAGATTTATCACCTGCAATGAGAAACTCAGTGCTCCATTAGCTCAGCCCCCCCCAGGAAGTTTGGAGACCCTAGTTCAGATCATTACCCAGCTCCTCTTCCCCTCTCTGTCTCCAGCCTGCTGACTGGGCAGCTGTTCTTGGACTTATTGAAGACTCGTTCTACTCCTGACTCACGTTCTGTCTCAGACACCTGCTTCTGACTGGGTGCTCTTGTAAAAAATTTTTCATTTTTTCTATTTTGACATTTGCATGCATATCTATAATATATTCACATCTTATTCCCCTCAATTACCCTCTCATCACCTTCCCACTTTCATTAGTATCC
Organism: Zapus hudsonius; assembly: GCA_004024765.1. NCBI lineage: Eukaryota > Metazoa > Chordata > Mammalia > Rodentia > Dipodidae > Zapus > Zapus hudsonius. Next base: position 23,648 of record PVHP010027130.1, on the reverse strand, counting down.
GATCTTCTTCCCCATCAATCCCCATCTTACTTCCATGCTTGCTATTTTTTTTAACTCATTGAGCTAAGTTAGGGTTGCTTGCCTGATCATGAGTGGGATATTTACTGTGGAATGGGCTACGTCATGATGAGCCTGTCTCCCCCTCTCTCAGCAACCATTAGCTTTCACTGGCTACTCCAGGAGCCTGGGATCTCAGGTATCCTTCCCCCATCAATGGTTAAGTATTGACAGGATCAGTCTTGTACTAGAAACCTCATCTGCTTTGAATATGAGTGTAGAGACCGTTTTATATCCAGAAGACAGAACTTCACAGCTTTCTCCCCATCCTCCTGCTCTTACATTTTCTCTATCCCTTTTCTGTGAGGTTCTCTGATCCCTGGGTACTCTTTAATACCATTAGCCTGCAAGCTATGTCAATGAGTAGTATATAAGCTATGGCCTGATCTATGCCTGTTCCTAACTGTGGTGGCTTGAATCAGATGTCCCCCATAAACTCATGTGTTTTGAATGCTTGGTCCCCAGCTGAAGGCAACTTGTTTGATAGAGAGTGGAGCCTTGCTGGAGGAGTGTGTCACTGGGGGGGGGGGAGAAGAAGGGAGACCTTGATGGTTTTATTAATACCTCACTTGCTTGTAGTCTGTTGGCTCACTTTCTTGCTGCTAATTTTCACCTGCTTAAGTGCTGTACAGTCTCTGCTTGTGCTATGCTTTCCCCTGCCATTGTGAAGCTTCCCCTTGAGACTGGACGGTAAATCCTTTCCTCCCCTCAGCTGCTATTTATAAGCCTGGAATATATCCTTCTTCCCATATGGCCTTGCAAGGCATCCCACCCTACCCACACTTTGATTTTAAATTTCTATCCCTATAACTATGAGAGAAATCTCTGCTGTTTAAGCCTCCTCATCTGGTATTTTGTTATAGCAACCCTAGCAAACTAATAGAAAGACAGCAAAACTCACTTGCCCAACCCACCATTGCAGGTAATAATGTATTCCAGGAAGCCAAATAATGAGAACTATGTTTCCATTGTAGAGGGCAGAGCCATGGAGGAAAGCCTCCAGACCTCTGTAGCTCTATAGTGTGCTGGCTAACACAGACTTAAGCCAAACCATCCTAGCCCAAGAAACAGCCCTGCATTTGCTGATCATGAGAGCTTAAGCAAGTTGCTTTACTTTTTATGTGCCTCGATTTCCTCAGCTGGAAAGTGGGTACAATATCAACCTCTCCCTCATATGGTTGTGGTAAGAATCACCAAAGTGAATACTTACAAAGCATTTCTAACATATGGGACATGGTAAACACTATGGATGAACTTGCTGTTTCATGGTTTCTGAAAGGACTTGAGAGGAAATATAATTACAGGTTCTTCCAATCAATTAAGCTGCTGCCAGAATTCCAGAAGACACCTGATTTATAAGATCCCTTTCTTTGGTTCAGACTTGCCTCTCTTTGACAATTTTATCCAAAAGGATAATGACCCGTTCTTAAATAGTAAGCTCCAAGGAAGCCACTATAAACAAAAAAGTTCTCAGGAAATTCCCATGAAATCTGATGGAAAGAAGAGAAGAAAAGTCAGTATCTTAAATATGCTTAAAAACCAGCCAGCTCCAAATGAATTTGCTGCATTCCAAATGGGGATGCAGAGGAGAGATCTGCAGCCTCTTGGTCTGCTGCTAGATCCCTAGGGATCTTGATTGTCATGAGACCCGATCTGGCTGTGTGCTGATGATTCCTGTACATGTTTGTATATGCATGTGGAACTTCAGTCTAAACAAGTACTTTCCCAAGATGATATACAGTGCCTCTCACCCAAGAACCATTAAATCCTTTCTTCGTTGTCTTCATGGGCAATCAAAAATTCTTTGGGTTAAGTATTCTGATCTAAGCCAGGGTTGGTGGACATGCCTTTAATCCTAGACTGGAGTCGGAGCAGAGGTAGAAGAATCATCATAAATTCAAGGCCACCCTGAGACTACATAGTGAATTCCACATCAGCCTGGGCTAGAGTAAGATGCTACCTCAAAATAAATAAATAAATAAATAAATAACAAATAAATAAAACAAAAGAGCTCTGGTCTTGAAATTATGCTGAGGCCTGCAAAGACAAGATGACCCTTAAAACATCAGAAAAGCAAAACTTCTGTATAAATACAACCCCTGTCATATTTGGGGCATATTTATTCTAAAGAGTATTTGTTGTTCATCTGAACTGCAGTTTAACTTGGGCATCCTGTATTTTTATTGGCTAAATTCAAATTTCATATAAACAAAACTTCTGTAGTATAAGTACATCTCAAATATTGCATAGACCATGTTCACTTTAAGAATTTGTTCATCTGCAACTTACAGTTAGGTATCCTATGTTTCATCCGACAAACCTATTTTGTGTGCTTTACACATATGGATTCATTTCCCTCTCATACTAAATGACAAGGTACCACTGTTACCTACATTTCATAGATGAGGAAACTAAGTAAGGAGTTTACCCACAAAGCCTAGTAAATCAAGTACTGGAAAAATCATGGTACAATGGGAAGTCTCATACATGGCTCTTGCTACTGGAGGAGGAGCAAATTGGTACAACAACTTTGGAAGATGACTTGGTAGCTTGTTTTCTTAAATGCACACTATCATTTGATCCTATGGATTGTATAGGCTGTATGCCATATCTATGTCATACACTACCATTTGATCCTATGAATTGCATAGGCTGTATGCCATATCTACGTTGCTGACCACTTTGTTGTGAGGCTAAAGCCAAGGCACCACAGATACCTCCATATTTAAGTTGATGAAGGCAGTCTTACAGAGGGGGAGGTCAGAAATCATTTGTCAACTAAAGAGGAATGTGTACTTATGATGCCAAGCCAGTTCTCAAGGCTGGATAAAAGAAGTTACTAATGAGGAAAGGAGAAAGACCAGAAGAGACTCTTAGGTGCTGGACTGAAGAAGAGATGTTGATATTGATTCATGTTTAGTAAAAGATATCCATCACACATACAGATGAGCTCAGAAACGAAGATAGACATGTCTCTGTATGCATCAGTTAGTCTACGTGCACATGTCACCCCCCCTGTACCTACTGGGAGGGATAGAAGCGTGGCACTCCAGCCACATGAGGAGTCTATTGCCCAGGTCATAGTTGCTAAATCCCACTTTTCTTAGCAGCTATGCAAGATAGTATACTTTATCTTATCCAAGAGGCTGAGAAGTGATAAAACAAGACTATAGAGAGCTGGTTGATTCTAGGGCTGGAAAAGGAAAAATAACAACAACAAAAAAAAAAAAAAAAACACCATACAGAATGAGCTGCAAGTATCTCATGGTGCCAGAAAGTAAAGAGAAATGATTTTTTTCCATTTTGGTCTTTCAAGGTAGATCTCACACTAGCCCAGGCTGGCCTCAAACTCTCAGTGATCCTCTGCCTCCCAAGTGCTAAGATTAAAGGTGTGTACCACCATGCTTGCTAAGAAATGACTTTATAAAAAAAAAAGTAGGCATATCAAAAGGGTTAGAAAGTGTTCCCAGAGGCCAAAGCAACTTGAGTGACAAGGCAGATGCTCATATGGGATAACTTTGCTTACTAGTGTACACTTACGGCTGAAATTTCATGCATGAGCCATGACACCTGACCTAAGATAACTACTTTAAAAAGATGTTTTCTGTCTAATGGAAGAATAAGCTCCTTACCAAAAAAAAAAAATCACCATCAACGTATCACCACCTGAAGGCAATACCTGTAATGAGTTTGAGATACATGGAAACAATTTTTTCAGAGGCTCAGGGACGTCTGGAATAAGACAATTATATTCCTTTCCCTCCATTCATTCAGGCATCAGCCACCTTCTGAAGGTGTCAGCAATGCCTGCGTAGGCTCAGGGCATTCCTCTGTGAAGTTACAAGAAGACAAAGTCTGGATTTTGAGGACACTTGAGTCCCTCTGCTCCAGCCTGAAGACACTTGGCCTCCTGAGCCCAACCTGAGCTACAATCCTAGAGCCCCATGCGTGAGACCATCCAGATGCTCATTCCTGGGCCAATAGCAAATGTCAAAAGAATCAGCACAGGGCCTTCTAGAGTGCTGCCTCTCAAACTGTGGCTGGCAGTGATGCGTAGCCTGTACAGGACGGTGCCCACCACAGACTGAGTGCTTAGAAGGTTCTTAACCAACTTAGACCAGGAATACGGCTTACGGTAGAGTTCCTGCCAAGTATGTGTGAGGCCTTAGGTTCAATCCCTGGTCCCATATACATAGATGCAGACACACTTTTATGTCAATAGAGTAACCTTCTGTTGAATCTAATTATAAAAATAATTTCCTTTTTGCTCTGCTTAAAATCGTATTTCTTTACTTCTGTATGGAATGTCTGCTTTCCCAGAGATGGCAACATGGTCAGAGTTTCCTCTTATCCCCACATATTCTTCCTCCCTTGCCTGGACATCTCTACATTTACACTTCTCCCCACCGAGACACTTCACACACCAACACCCTGACCTTCCTGCCTCGCTCCCTTTTTGTCATTGCTCTTCAGAGGCTGCAGAGTATGATGTGGGATGACAGTGATGTGATGTGTCACTTCACCTAAGTTCCTCATCCGTTGAGTGGTGCTGAAGGTTGACGTGGTTTGCTACAACAAAGCCCTATGCAGACTGCAGGGTGGTTTTCACTCCGACCCTACAGAAGAGGACCATGAAGCACCACAGAGCAGTGAGGGCAAGAAGAGAGGTGGAAGAAGGTAGGCAAAAAGACACAGGATGTGAGAGGTCATCGTGCTGACCAGGACTCAGAAAGGCATGCTGTGTGCACACACTGGGATTCTCTCTGGAAGGTTTGCAAAGAGAAAGCACACAGAGCAGTCCTCAAGGGGAAAGAGGCTGACCAAGGGCAGCATCCTCCAGTTCTGACTGACCTTTCAGAAACCTAGGGGCCACACCCTAAGGTGTTAGATGCCATCTCAGCCTCATGCAAAAGGATCACAAGGCAGAGGAAGAAGGAGCCCATCAAGGGCATGTGAGAAGGTGCATAGGATGCTTGTGTTTAGCATGTTAATTTCCAATGCCATCCAATCTTACAAAATCCAGCAAAGGAAAATAAGACAGCATGGACTCTATCCTGAGCTCAATGAAACAACTCTGAAACATTTGAGCAGGAGATGGATTTTTGGGTTGTTTCCAAAAACTGACTGCTTTTTATTCTCCTGCCTGGTTTCCACCTGCAAAGATGATGACCCAGGAGTTCTGAGGTGAAGACTGGATTCTACAGTTTTAGGATGTTTTGCTCCAGGCTGCTGTGAAATGAAGTCAGGGCTGGGACCCACGGCAATGGTTGCTATATCACTCCAGGATGCGGGTCCTGCAGACTCAATGGTGCTGTGCTGAGACCAAGCCCTGAGTTCTAGCCTGGAATGACAGTGGTGATGGCAAACCAGCAGGCAATAGTGAGAAAACAGAGTCCTGTTCCATTGCTAACAACTCGCCTGGGACCCTCTAGAAAATATCCATGCCAGAATCAATGTCAGAGGAAAAAGACAAGTGGGTAAACCCACTGCTCATCAAAGAATGATTTTCTTCATTGTTTAGGAATACCAAAATTCATTCTTTGTTGGCACAGTTCTAGATATATGCCCAGCATAGTACCTGTTAATTTTACGGGAGAAATATACATATATGCTTATACCTATAAGGGATAGACATAAACACATAAATATATATATATATATCCCTTTAATGAGTTATACAACTACATTTTAGTATATTCATATATATGTTTATTCATCCCCAGATGTGAATATATCTATTTCCACATCTGGAAATCAGTAAACATTGCCAGAACTACCTGCTAGAGATACCAAAACAGGAAAGATTCTTACTTTAGTAAGGCTCAGTCTTGACTATACCCTAAATCACCTGATTAAAAAAAAAAAAAAAGAACAATACCGGGAGCTGAAGAGATTGCTCAGAGGTTATGACACTTACCTGCAAAGCCTAATACCTGAGTTTGATTCCCAGTGCCCACATAAAGCCAGATGCATGGTGGTGCTTGCATTTGGAGTTCATTGCAGAGGCTAGAGGTCCTGGCATGTCCTTCCTCTCTCTCTCTCTCTCTCTCTCTCTCTCTCTCTCTCTCTCTCTCTCTCTCTCTCTCTCTCTCTCCTTATAAATGAAATATTTTTAAACTACTGATGCCTGGTGACCACATCCAGAACCTGATATTACTCATCTGAAGTATTGGCAAAATACTGTGATGTGCATCTGTTTTAGTCAACTTTCTCGTTGCTATCACAAAGAACACAACCAAAGCAGCTTGTGGAGGAATGGGTTTATTTTGGCTTACAGACTCGAGAGGAAGCTCCATCATGGCAGGGAAAATTATAGCATGAGCAGAGTGGACATCACTTCTGCCAGAGCACTGCAAACAGTGGCAGAAAGGTGTGATAAAATCTGGCAAGGAAAAAAAAAGCTGGCTATAACCCCCATAAGTCAGTCCCCAACAACACACCTCCAACATGGTTCCAATTCCAAAACTGCCATCAGCTGAGAATTGAGCATTCAGAACACATTAAGTTTATGGGGAACACCTGGATAAAACAACCACAGTACCCAAGGTTGAGAATCAGTTTTATTTGGATTGTAAAGGCTCTAATTGCAGCTTTGTAAGTTTCTTTAGGAAACCAGGAAGAGTCCGTCTGTGTGCTCAGCAGGGGCAGCCATGGAGTTAATATGGTTGCAGAAAGCTCATATAGGGAAGTCTTCATGCCCTGAGGTAGGCTGTCCTGGCGTTCATGAAAGACAGGTAAAACAGGGTCATCTGTGTCTGGGCTTCAGTCTGCTGAGATCCTGGAACTGGGGTCAAATTTTACACCTGAGCTCAAGTAAGTTAACAAACTTGGGATGGACAGCCATGAACTTGTTGTCACTTGTAGCATCTGAGCCTTCCTCAAGTAGGCTAGAGATTTCTGAGACCTCTGGCTCACAGTCTGCCCATGTCAGAGGAAAACCCATGTTGCAGACTTTTGGCCTAGGTGATGACAGACATCTTACAGTTCTTGATTTAGATTTCTCAATTCAAATTAGGAACATCTGGTTATATCCTTGAATGAACTAGAGTACTGGAACTAAGCCCATCTCTTTGGCATCTCTCATTGTTCTTTAGCCATCTATCCTGACTCAAGGTAGCTCTCCTCTTCCCTTGGGGAGGAGAATAATATACCCTTTAGCTTCTCCAGGGCAAAGGCAGGAGAGCGTATATCCACCAACTCACTACTACCTTCAGAAGCAGCTTCTTCTTTTGCCCCATGGTGGTTTGAATCAGACCTCCTTCATAGACTTGTGTGTTTTGAATGCTTGGCCCCCAGCTGGTGACGATTTGGGAGGTATGGGCTAGCTGGAAGAGATGTGTTGTTGGGAGCAGGGTGTTAAACCCCAGCTTCCCCTTTGCCAGAGCCCAGCTCACTCTTGCTGCTTGCTGCCAGCTGCTGTGGCAAGATGTGATGTCTCACTCTGCTCATGCTATGATTTCCAATGCCATCATGACACCCCCCCCTCAGAACTGTCAGCCAAAATAAACCCTTTCCTCCCATCAGCTGCTTTGGGTCCGCTGTTTTTTTCCTAGCGACAAAAAGGTAACTATAACATGCCTGTGTGCTCCATCTCTCTGTCCAGCAGTGGGTTCATGCTGGCCAGGATATTGGCAAGTCCTGCCTCTCAAACAGCATAAATTACAAAACCCACCTCAGCCTGAAGCAAGGCTAGAGGTGCCACACAGTCTTGTTCAAGACCCCACTGTGCTCTTTCAGGAAGTCCCAGTGGCTGTCCAGCTGACCTCGCAGCTGTTTCCACGTGTATCTCAAGTGACTGATTTTTATGTCACCTTCAGGCAGCTGGAGGAAGAGCAGAGTCTCCTTCAAGCCTGTGTATTAGTTCTCTACTGCTGTGGAAAAAATGAAGTATAATGACTTGAGCTACATCTGTTTCTTATCTCAGTTGCCACTGGTCTTGAACCAGCCACAGTACAGCTGGGGCACCTGTGCAGGGTCCAAGAGGCCATGGTCAAGGTCAAAGGAAGAAGCTGCTTGTAAGCTTGCTTGAGGTGTTGGCAGAACTCTTCTACTTGTAACTCTGTGCCCGAGGGTCCTGCATTTCTGATGACGGCTGGCTCTCACCTCTTAGAGGTCTTTCCTGCCATGGGTTCCCTCACACATAGTTTACTCATCAAATCTATACAGAGACATCTGTGGACTTGGCCATATGAAGTAACCTAATTGAGAGGAAGACATTGGTGGCTTTTGTCACATAATGCAACCCTGTCAAGGGAAGGACACAGTCGTCCTTGGCATCAATGATGGGCGCACTCAGGGCGAGGTGGTTATACAGGGTGTGACTATTGTGTGTGTGTACATGTGTGGGGGTCACATCTCTCAGTCATTTCCTCTCTGCACTTGACCCTGACTACAGGATTTCCTCTTAACTGCTCTCGTCAGGCCTGAGCCATCTCAGCTGGCTTCCTCGAAGCTCCCTACTCTTTCCCCCTGCAGATGACCTTGAATATAATTCAATCCATTGGTGCCAGGCAGCCTTGACAAAGAGATACCACCTGACCCCTAAGCAATCTGATACTGAGAAAGCTGAAATGTTTTGTTCAAGGTCTCTCAGACTGGATGTCTGCTTCGACTGTACAATAGTGCTGACAGTCCTACCCGCCCCTCAGGACTGCTGTTGGAACCATCCGTGGAAACAAATACTTTGTAAATTGAAGACTACTATGCAAATATTAAGCATTTGCTCATTAAAATCATGGATTGGGGGTTTTCTAACAAATAGATCTTCACTTGCATTTGCCCTTTGAAAACCTCGCAATGAAGCAAAATTCTGTTTACATAGCTTTGAGGCACACTACCAAGAATTAAATCTTTTTAAATGCTCCTAGTGTAATGCAGTGTGTAGCACATGGTGCATAAATGAGACAAAAGTAATTAATGAAAAAAATCTTTAACCTCTTTTTTTGTCTCCCCCTTTGTTCTTTTCTGCTTTCTCTGCACGTTTCGTATTTAGATGTGATTTCCATGAATGAGCCACTGATCTTAAGAAGCAGGATCTTTACAAAGCCCCTTGGGCTCCAAAACACAGGGAGAAACGGGGTCCTCTTCCCAGCTCTACCCTGGAGTCCTGCCATCCTCATTTGAGCCCAGAGCCCTCTCCAGCTTTAATCAAGAAGGCTGCTGGGAGCCCCTGGAGGTGATGGGGAGGTGGCTGATGCAGGCCTCCACTGTCCACAAACAGTCAAGGCTTCATCACAATTAGGTTTCCATTTGCTGGGAGAGGTGAGGCAAACAATCACCCCATTGTTGAGAAGCCTCGGTTTATCTCCTCCGGTTACTAAAGGCAATGAGAACAGACAGAGATGCCCACATCCTGCTGGCACTGAGACTTGGTGCTAACAAAGCGGAGGTTCTTGCTTGCTCACACTGCCTCCACTTGCTGATCAGCAGCCATTCCTCCAGTCACTAAATCCTCCCTCTCCTCCACCAGTCTTCTCACTCGGTTTGAGCACTGCAGTCTTGTGAAAGCAGTCACAGAAGCACATAGCCTCCTAAGCAAGGCCAGATGGTCAAACAGCAGAGACCTGGGCTGCAAATCTCATTTGGCTCCTGGGTACCTGGTTAGCCTGAAGTCTTTCTGGGTTTGCCCCTCCTCTCCAAAAGGAGAGTAGTGTGATTACTTACTTACTTCATTGGGACATTCTAGAACTTAAATAAACCAGTGCATGTAAAATCATTCCAAAGCACCTGGTCTGGACCAGCACTGACCAGCAGCAGAACATCCTGGAAGGATGGCCATGGTTTAGCACTAGGCTGCCCGGTGTGGCACCAGCCCCAAGTGCCACTAAGATGCTAAAAGTGTGACTGAGCTGGGTCTTGCTCTCTGTTTCTCTTTCCTAGTACTAAAAAGGTCAGGCCACTCTACCAGGGGCACAAAGACCACCTCTCTTTCCTTCTGCAGCTGCAGGAAACCGGTGTTCATTTAGGGGTCTCCCATGAAGACAGGGAAACTATGGCAAACAGTGGGGCTGTAGCTGGGGAGTGCTCACCCCTCCTCCCTGGGCACCCGAGGAGAAGTAGGACCTCAGTGCAGAAGCCGGGCGTGGTGCCCAGGAGGCTGCTGGGGGTAAACTCATCCGCACAGCAATTTGATCTAAAGAAAATAAAGACATGTCTTCATACCCAAAGGGGATCAAGGCGCTATATTATCACCACCATTTGCACTCAAAATGGAGATTCTTCAAGGATGGGGCTGAATCCTAAACTGGGTAAGGAAAGGGAGAAGGTAGATAGACAGGGGATACTAGGAAACAAAGTAATGAGCAGAGAAGAAGAAAACGTAATGACTGTGCTAGATAGAGATATTCCAATTGTCCACTTCTCGAATTTTCCCTCCCTTCCCTTAAGAGAGTCATATTACACTGCGTAGTGTTTTACAATTGGAGGCCTTGCTCATTAATAGCCTTTGAACTGTAATAACTAATTCTTTCTGCTGGGTAAGTGGAAAAGAAGACAGATTTTATTCATTACATTATTATCCTCGTAGATAACCTCCCATGGAGCAGACAAGTAGGGGAAACAACTCGCTGGCTGGATGGTAGTTTATATTTAACTTGCTGACTTCAGATGCCTCCAGGGTTCTGTAAGCTAACTATCAGCCTCCTGAGGGCCAGATGCATGATGTTCTCTCTCCAGAACTACACTGTGGAAGATAATAGCCACTAGCCATGTGTGGTTAGTTAAGCTTAAGTTTTGAAAAAAATGGAATTAAAATTAAAAATTCAATTCCCAGTTTTAGCAGGCACATTGGTCTAGCGTCAAGCCTATTGGACAAAGCACATGGAAAATCTTTTCATCACCATGGACATTCTTCCACACAGTGCTACCATAAGCAGGAGGGTTAGTATATGCACATCTGGAAAAGTGCTCGAAATGGTCCCTTTCTTGGTTGGTATAAGCAATCACTTATACTTTAAAAATGAGAACAAACCTTACTTCATTTCAAATCCTAAAGAAATGTAGGAGTCCTAACGCCACGTATCCTGCACAGACAGCTAAAAATGAACAGCTACGTGTTCCCACACACTCAGTGTTCATGCCTCCTTTGAAGCTTTAAGTGTTCTGCTCCCAGGGTTCTGATGATATTCCCACATCCAGTCACAGTCCCTAAGCAAAGTGCCTTTGTGTACTGAGACTTGCTTGTTGCCCAGGGGTGAGGAGAACATGAGGATCCATATTCAAGGTGGGTACTGGCAATGCCCTGTTGCTGAGCTGGATTAAATTTAAGGCAATTACAGCTTTCCCAGGGAGACTCGGTCTGCAGGCAAATGACAAGTGGGGAGGCTTACTGTAAAGACGCAGGGAATGGAAGCATTAAGCTACTAACTGTATTGAGGGGAAATGAGCTTGGGGCTGAATTGCCTGGATAGAGGGCCTACAGCATGGATTAGCCCCATAATGGGATGCTGCTCCCTGCATTTTCTCAGCGATGGCGTGCCTTTAGGTGGCATGGGGAGGGTGCTGCTGCCTCTGAGCTTTGAGTATGATGCCACCTCCATTAGAAGCCTTTCTAATAGGCGCCAGCTGCAGCATGCCTACACAGACTTCCAGAAGCAGCAGGACCAGAACGGAATCATTTCAGTTCCACCCTAAAGAAACAGAAGCTGCTCCAAGACAATGGCTAAAAGCAGACAGGAAGAGGGGAGGACCCTGTTCCCATCCTGGCCTGGCCCAGGGCCAGCTGCCTGTCTCTATGACATGGTGAGTCCTTCCTAGCATGTTGCGTTCTACATTAGGACAAATGTCTCAGAGCTTACGTTAATAATGGTTCTCAATTGTTAGCTGTTTCCTGACAGGCTCTGTGTTAGGCACTTGACATTCCTGATACCATGGAACCAGCCAATGGCTTCTTGAGGGAGTCATTACCAAGGCTCCATCTCACAGCAACGTGAAAGGAAGGTGACAAACTCATGCAATGGGAGGCAGAGGCCTGCCTTGACATCAGGTGATCTGATGGTTGCTCTGGGTTTCTGTGAGTCTCCTGGCCCAGTATCGTATCAGCTCATGTACTTATGTGTCTGGCACCACAGATCTTAACTCGGTTTCCCTCCATACCTGATTTAGCAGTATAGCAGTATATACAAACGCTGGTTCTGTTGGTAGCCACCTATTTTCCTATATAAAATCTTTTCTCATCTGTGAAGGGGATCATGTAGAAGCCTGGTATCCCCTGAGAGCTTTCAGAAGTGCAGAAGCCCAGTGCTACTCCACACCAAATCAGAACCTGTATTTTGATGAGATCCAGGTTGATGCACACATTGAGAAGCATCCGCCAATGCTAGAAAACAGTGTGTGGCAAGGAATTATTTTATAAGATGCATACCACTCCCACGTGGGTCTGTTTCGCAAGGCCAGATGCCACAGGTTGGGTTACACTCCACATGTGCACTTAGAGGCTATACCACCAGCAGCCCTCCGAAGATGAACATGGCTGTGTGTAAAGTGTTGGCAAGACTAGAGGATGTTGGGAAATTGCTGCTCTTAGGCCCAAAGTCAAGGAGGCTCTTAGCACTGTAATAAGCCAAAAATTTTTATGGAAGTCACATAAAATCTGTTGGCATGAATTTCCTCTCCAGATTCATGCCCAGGAGAGCTTGGATCCTCGGAATCTGTGTTATTCCAAGGCCAGGCAAAGCCTCACGTGGTCCTCAGAGGTTCAGAGTTCTATCTGCCAGGGGGGGTCCCTGCACCAGGTAGGTCTGCTTTGCTGCTTCTCATTCCATAGCCAGTTTCTTCTAGATTAAAAAAAAAAGCCAAACAGCAGTTGAAGGACACATTGGAATCATGAAGGGTGACCCTCACTGTCATTGAGCCAGTTACAGTTACCCATCAGCCTTTACACCACCCTCAACTTCTGCCTCAAAACCACGTGGAGAATATACTTTGGACAGAGGTCAAGAGCGCCAGCTTGCCCTGGAAGCTACCACACGGGGGAACTCTTGGTAACATGAAGAAAACAGACTACCCAGAGTCCTTCCAGGCTAGTTAGGGGAACATGGCTCTTGCCTGTGTAAAGAGAAATGTCAACCAGTCCTGTACTTCACACAGAGGCCAAAGGCCGCAGGGGACCCCTCTTCAGGTAAGGAGAAAAATCTTACTTATCTCACAATGTCTGGCATATTTTTCTTCTATGTGAGGATGAAGAAAACAGAACAAACAGCAAAAAGAATATAGATGCATATCTTCATTTTTCCTCCATGTAGCATGAACCCTTTTCTTGGGAGGGATATTTGTGCTTTCTCCCCACAAACAAGGCACCCATGACAGACCAAAGTCCACCCTGGCCAACCAGTGAGTTTATTGGGCTTCCTTACAGAGCAGGGGTGAAGGTTGCTTACAGGAGTGTGGAGACCCCAAAGCAGCCTCCAAGCAGGGATGACGACCTTGTCATAACTGCACAGTGGCGCCCTCTGACCCCCATTTTCCACCTTCTACATACCTATCTTCATCTAAGACCACAAGGTCTCCTTGCATACAGCTGGCACAGGAAGGGCACCCCTGGGCTCCCAGCTGAGGGTCTGATGACCCTCCCCACACCTCTTCTTCTATGGGGGAATGTCAACAGACCCAAATTGGAGAGTCACTCATAAGCGGTCACATCTGATTATAATGATGATGGCAATCATCTTTCCCCAAGGACAACCTCCAACTGTAAGAGCAGGAAAAGGAAAACGTCTGCTCCTGGGGACTTTGAGGGCCACTGAGTGGATCCTCCTGTCTACAATATATTTTTAGCAGATTTAACAAACGTCTAAATAACCACTTCTATAGATTTGTTCTTTCTTGCCACATCCATGGTCCTTACCTTGAGATGATTGGCCTCCCTTCGCCCTTAATTGAAACGACTGCTTTGCTCTGGCCCCAGAGTTTCTGGAAACACATTTCTAACAGGTTCTCAGGGGGTGCTGGTACAGCTGGTTCAGTGAACCCTACTTTGAGAAGCATGGTTCAAAGGCCCTAATGAGACAGCATCACTTACCTACTGGTACTGTGACTGCTCTCCTCTCTGGCTCTCAAACCCTGAAGCACATTATAATTACCTGGGGAGCCTGTGAAAATCTCAAGGCTCGCCCTGCACCCTGGACCAATTAGAGCACAGTCCCAGGGGATTGCCCCTCCCCCTTGCTTTGTGAAACTCCTCAGGTGGCTCCAGTAAACCTGTGTGGTTTGGACGTAGCTTAGAGAAGCACTCGCATTCATGGACATGCACAGAACATCCTCATTTCTAACAGCCTCTGACAGGCACCTGCTGGAAAGGATCAGGCATGCTGTTGCCACTGTGGACCAGCTGTGCCGTCAGAGGGCTCAAACAAGCATCCTGGTGTCATGGGAAAGGGTAGAGCCAGGGGAAGCACATGGTGGAAGAAGCATGTCCCAAACCAGGCTCCAAGACTCTTGGTTCACCCGAGCAGATCTTGCTGGTGACCTGTCCCAACCTGCTGGGGTTTCAGATGGTCTCTTCTCCAGGCCTGTTTCTACCTCAAATGGTCTATGGTTCAAGCCTGCCCCCATCTACCCAAGGGGAAGTAGCTTTCTGGTCCTGTCGCATAGGGAGGCTTGCCAGGGCCTGGTAGGGATCCCCAGGGTGTCCTCCACCTTGAGCTCTCTGCATTCAGTCAACTCTATTCAATCCAACACACTCCCACAGTCTTTGGTCTGGCCCTAGGATCTCACACAGTAGGCAGGTCCCTGCTGTGGGAGCACCTGCTAAAGCAGCAGAAGGTCACTTTCACCATCACACACTCTTCAGTGGGTGCTGCCCTTTCTCTGACCAATGGCACTTTCCCCTGGGGCCTTGCTCTTGGCCTGACACAGGCTGTCCCAGGCACAGAGCTATCACACCCCAATCCTTGCTTAGCGTTCACTGTGGAGATGCCCCACAGGTACTTTCAACACCAACAGCCATCTTCTCTGTTATTGGGCCATATTTCCCCACAGGAAGCGGGTGGAAGGAAACAGAAGCGGATGGAGAGAATGAATAATACGAATTAGCCTCATGGATAATAACTATATGTCAATAAACTGTTATTTGTTTCTAAACCACGTGGATATAATCATGAGGGCATGATCGTTGCCCCAAGGAACTTACATCTGAATTTACACACAGATTCCTAAGGTGTCTCCTTAACTAACGATCAGGACCAACAACTTAATACAAATTCTTTTAGATATATGAATTTTATTTAAAAACACTTAGGCATAGAAATTCAGGTACATTTTGTTAGACATTCATCACACAATATTTTTAAATACACACACACACACACACACACAAAACATATATATATATATATATATGAGAGAGAGAATGGGCATGCCAGGGCCTCTCACTGCTGCAAACGAATTCCAGATGCATATACTACTTTGTGTATGTAACTTTACATGCGTGCTGAGGAATAGAACCTGGGCCTGCAGGCTTTGCAAGCAAGTACCTTTAACCACTGACCCCTTACCACACAGTATTTTTCAAAAGGAAAAGGACAGATTAAACAAATATAAAATTGAGCACATTATAATAATATCTGTGTCTATTGGAGTAATCGTGATCAGGTCTGTCCTAAACACCTCCCTGCAAGGCTGGGTGGTTACTGTTTCTAACCCACTCATGAGGTAGACTCCATCAGAACACACTTTCTACTCCCAAGGGTTACTACAGAACCCATGGTGGCTCGAAACACTCCACCCTTATTTGAAATAGGTTGCCATATTATTGTCCCTGACTTTGGCTTCCCTTCTGTCCTGGCCCTCCCAGGTGCTACCCTGTCCATGTGGCCTTCGGGACCTGCTGCTTGCCCAAGCTGATGGGATTTCCTCTTCTTGTCCCACCCATCCTTCCCACAGCTGGGGATCCCTTCTCAGCTTTCCGGTGGGGCCATGCATGTTGTGTTTGTGTTTGAGGGAGGAGAAAGGAAAGGAAGAGCTTTATTATCTAAGCCATGACCTTTAGAAGTGAGCTCCCTCCCATGGGTCACCCCTGCCAGCCCAGCCTGCTGAGGGGTGGGAATAGACAGCATTTGAATAAATGCACCTGCCCTCTCCTCACTCCTACTATGTAACACAGTATCCCCTTTCCTTCTGAAGGAGAAATTCAACCTTGAGATGCAGGACCAGTGGGGGTTTGAACATGGGTCCTATGGGTTTAACTTTGTGGGTCTGTCTGGAGGCGCTCACAGGAGCTGCAGTGTTACAGACGCCCTCCACCATCGTGAGCTGTTCAGCCTGCTCTCCTGGGTTGGGCTGCTGAGATTAGCAACAAGCCAGGAAATCTTTACATCGCATCTTGGATAAGCTTCATATGTGCCAGAGTTGAATGACTATGAGCTGAGCGGTCGCAAGGTGTAGGCTTATTAGTATTAGTGTTGGAAGAATTTTAGCACTGGACAAAGTCTCCCCATTTCCTCTGCCCAGGGCTTTTTGTTAAGATGAACAATCCAAGCAGGCAACAGCGCCATCTGCTGTTCACAACAACCTCTCACCAGACACCTGGGCTCTCCTGGCTGTCACCACCCCAACTTTACAGAAACATGCCCCCCTCTCCCAGCTGAGTTCTGTGGTTAGCCTTCTATGTGTTAATTCAGGATTTTAAAAAATATGGTACATGTAGATACAACTTTTTATAGCTAACAATATGTTGGATTAGTATTTATAACATTCTTGGACCACTTGTAGATTGGGGGCCCACTTCTCCCTGGAACTCTAGGGCAGGAGTTCAGTATTTTTAGAATACTATTGAATACAGCTAAGTCACTGTCCATTTTAAGCCTTTAAATATATTTTAATGTTAATTTTTCCTTTAGACAAACTAAGATGTTTGGAGCAAGGGTGATTTGACTCCCTAATTAACAGCTGTTAGGCCTTCCCTGGTGCCCCAGGTGCATTGTGGGGAGGAGTAACAGCTGCTTTGAACTCTCTGTGGGCACCTTGAAGTTTTGGTTACAGGTATGTTAGTTTCCTATTGCTGCAGAGACAAATGACCACAAAGTGGCTTAAAATAATATAAATTTAATTCATAGCTCTGGAAAATGGAAGTCAAAAATGGGCTTCACTGAGCTAAAGCCAGAGAGTTGGGAGGCCTTAGAGGAAACTCTTCCGTATCGAGAAGCTGTCTCTGTCCTCCAACCAGTGTCAGCAATGGCTAGTTGAGTCTTTCTTGCAATGACAATTCTCTGGCTCTATTGCACCTCCCTCTTCTCTATTTAAATAGCCTTTGATTACATTGTGATGACCCTAGTATTTCACCATAATCATCGTAAGGTCAGCGGATCGGCAACCATCATTTCACAGCAACTGTAGCCTTTGGTCAGAGTCACCCACCAGGACCTCCCTGCAAATATGGAGAAATGGGAATGGTGTAATAAATTTAACCTCTGCATCCTTCTCAGTCCCCTTGTGCCTCAATCGATTCCTATCACCAGTGATCCTAGAACACCTGCCAGACACAAAAGCTTTGAAATACATATTGGGAATGGGCCTACTGCTCTGTGAAGGCAGGGAGAAAAATAACTCATCCTGGTGTGGCAGAATACAATGTCACCACTTAGCCAATCAAGGCACGATTGCCATAATATGGGATTACAGGCAGCTATCTCCTGCCTTCCAGAAATGAGAGAAAAAGAGCCTTTGTTGGCACATGCCATAGAAAGAACTTTCTCTCTCTCTCTCTCTCTCTCTCTCTCTCTCTCTCTCTCTCTCTCTCTCTCTCTCTCGCCCTTGAGAAAGTATGTAAAATTCCTACACCCTAAGCAGTTCCTTGCAAGCTAGTGATATCTCCATGATCTCTGCCTGGTTCATCCTTGAAGAGTATATGCCCAGGGTTCGGGAATTCCAGTCCCCGTGGTACCTTGGGGCGAACTCAAGAGAATAGCTTGGATCCAACAATTTGGCCATCTTGGGAAGACAGGAGATCTATTATCACTTAAGATCAGGGCAGCCAACTAGACAAATTGTGACAGGTTAGCTGGCACTTGATCCCTCCCCTTGAGTGGGAGGTGTCTCTAACTAGAGTTCAAACCTGGTCCTGAAACTGATTGATCAGGGATAGACCAACCAGCTCTCTCTGCTCACCTGGGCCAGGGAATACTCACTAGGACAGGAAATTCTCTCTCTCTCCCTCATATGGTTTGCTAGCAGGACATCTGAGTCTCTCCAGGATCTAGGCCTAGATAAGACCCCCCACCCCACCATTAAGCTGTGATGAGGGGCTGGGCTTCTTTCCCATATGAACCTTTTTCCTCATGATGGGAGCCCTCTGATATCGTTCCTTCTTCTGCTTGTTTGTCTGAACAGCATAGATTTTGCTAAAACCTCTCCCACGTGTTCTCTCCACACTAGTGACTAGAGATCTCTGTAACTTCCCATTTTCTCTTAAATAAAATCTCCCACTATACTTTATCCTCTGGTGTCTATAATTTTATTATTTATTTATTTATTTATTAGCAGAGAGAGAAGAGAGACAGACAAAGAATGGGCACTCCAAGTGCGTCTGGCTTTACATGAGCACCGGGGAATCAACTCAGGTCCTTAGGTTTTGCAGGCAAGTGCCTTAACTGCTGAGCCATCTCTCCAGCGCTATAATTTTAATTCTTTAATTTTATAGACAAGGATTCATGTACTTGAAAGGTGCATTGGAATTAGCTGGGTACTCTTTAAATTCTAATCCCCAGCTTCCCTGTTACAAAGTGGCTACAGATCTGACCCTTATATAAAGTGTAAATATGGTAGATATGAGAACAAACACTCTCTCTATTATATGAGTTCTTTACTTTAGGAGCGTGAGAGACTAGGAGAAAGACCCTCCACCATAGGCAGACAGGGCGTGGCCTCTGACAGTGACCTCATGTCACATTGCCAAAACTTCCCTGGTTGAGGCTTGGCTCCTCCCCCAACAACACTTTAAAAAAATCCAAGCTCAAGTTCAAGTTCATTCCTGACCGCAGAGGCATGGGATCAGGTGGTGATTCTAACCCTTTCTCCCCCATCTCTGATCTTGCTACTGGTGGGATCCAAGAGATGGGGAAGGAGGGAAGGTTTTCTTTAATATGTGTGTAATTTCTTCACTTTTTGGTGATTCTGTGCACTTTTGGTGATTTCCTTGTAAACCTCTCAGACCTCATAGCAGTTGGCCTGCTTCCCCTATCCCATTCCCGAACCCTTCCAAACTTAGTTCAATCTGAAATAAATGTGTGTGATGAAGAAAATGCTCTCTGTCTGTTTGTCCAATGCTTTTGCATGCTGAGATATGAACTCTGGGGGAAACACAGTGAGTGAAGCTTCAGGGTGTTCACCCAACTGTTATGACTCCTCCATTACAGGAGGCTAGAACTTTCTACAGGAGCACTGAGAAATTTTAGAAGATATTTATCCATAGTTACCAAAACTGTAGGGCTGAGAATAAGAAATGGATAGTTACTTCCTGTAGTAGACGACTCCACTTTGCTGGGATGAATATCCAAACCAGACACAGTTTATAGGAGAAAGGGATTGATCTCAAGCTTACAGATCCAGAGGGAATTTCTATCCATGGCGGAAGAAGCTGATCCTAACCATAAATCCAGGCAGAGAGAGAAACCACCACCAGCCAGCAAACACCAAAAAGCAGCAAGCAGCAGGCCTCCTGCCAGAGCTCACACTGCTCTCTACACCTTTGCACTGGAATTCAGATCTGCCAGTGACACCTTATGGCTGGACTCCAGGATCTGCCTGCAGTGACACCTGCTCCAGCCAAGGAACTGGAGATCTGAGTTACAAGCTTTACTAAAACACCCAAGTCTATGGGGGACACACATTCACATTTAACCCATCACATTCCAAAACAAGATCTGGGGACTATTGATAAGAGAAAGGGGTAACAGATACTAAGGAGGCCACCAAGTGAATGCTCACAATTTAAAATAAGCTCTCAAAGCAAATCCAGGAATGTTGAATGCCGAGCACTAGGTGCACAGTCAGCAACCTGTCTGAAATATCCCTTCCTCTCTACTATTGGACACCATCTGGGTGGGTCTTCTAAAACCATTAGCCAAAGGAGAAACATGAAGTTTACAAGTTACTGAAGGCAGAAGCAACACTGTTAGATTTTGGAAATCTCACTGTACTTCAAAAGAATAAATTGAGAAATTAACAAAAATAAGGAAAGTTAAGCAGAGTAGGTGAACTAGAATAATCAGTAAAGTTTCTACATCAAAAAAGCAGGTAATAAAAAAAAAAAGCTCATGAGAAAGGAACAAAAACAATAGATGTGTTGATGCAAAAGACACAATTCTCACCTCAAAGAGAATAAGAGGTGGTTTATTCTGGAGCCAGATATGAGTGACCATGGCCTGGGAACACAGATTGAGGTTGCCCCAATTCCATGTTCCAACTGTAAACAATTCTAGGCAGGGTTTATAGTTACAGAACAGGAGAAAGTCATAAACCAAGGCATTTTGCAAATACACTGGTGACCATCAGGTAGGTGGGTTACAATGAAGCAGGGGAAACTCGACTATAGGCTGCAGATGTTATCTGCAAACATTCTCAGTCCTTGGCTTGGCAGTGTGTGTTTCCAGAGGATCATACGTGATCGACTGAGTCACAGGATGTTAGGTTGGCAAGAAATGGCTATAAAGCAGCTAGAAGTAGTCCAATGTAATTTTGCTCCAGTTCTGCAGTATTCCATCTCTATAGGAGACCAGTTCATTCAGCCTTATTCTGACGTAGCTCTTCCACACTCAATCTCTACAGGGTATCTGTCAGTCCTTTCAGCCTTCTTTTGAGGCAGATGCAGCACTTTCTGGAAACTTTAGTCCACAGATGGTTAGCCACAATAAACTAATCTGAAAAGTGTAAACCCTTAATAAAGAAAAATGCAAAAATGTCTTCACTGCAGACTTGTGGAGAGATCTAAAAGAAGACTTGAGTAAAGGAAGTATTTTGCTCTTGAATGAGAAAGAAATATTGTAAAGATGTCAGTTCTACTTCAAATTTCAAGGCCACTGGAGTCTATGGGAAAATGCACGTAATTATCAGAGTCCCAGAGCTGCCTACCCATCCCCTTCTCTCCCCTCTGCTCTCAAGACATCCTAGTCCAGGGACTCAGAGACTGGCTCCTGGTATGAGAATTGAGGACATCTTAGACCCACACCTCTGCACACCACTCAAGGTCCTTCCCTCCCTGTGGCCCTCACTCATTCTCTTTTGGCTCTCCTGCTCCACCTCCACTTTTATGCCCCTTCTCTCTTCTTTCTTCTCCCCCCTCCTCCATTACAATACAGTCTTTGCAATTATCCGTCTGTGAGTCAAGAGATCCTTTGTCTGGATCTTACCAATTTATCCTGAGGTTGAATGAAACCCTGGGCCCAAAAGACTTTCTTGGTTCTCCAATGAGAACCCCAAACCTAACAATACTAATAGACAACAATTGGGAAACTGAGAGTAATGCAAATACTAGCTTTATTCCATATTGAAACGAATTTAAAAACGGTAGCGATTGTATGGCAACTGAGTGGTTAATAGAAAAATGTCAAGCCAGTGGGGAAATAGACAAATGTCAAAGAGTAAGCTTGGAAACAGATGGGAAGTCACTATTTGATAAAGCTGGTGCTCCAAGTCAGTGAATAGCAATTAATTACGAAATGGTACTGGAATAAACACTTCTCCCATTGCTTCTGTGTTTTCTTTTTGGATGTAAAAAAACCTGCCTATTATTAAAATAAAGTCACATTGCTTTTTTTCTAATTTTTAATAGTTTTCAGTTACTTCATTTGGATAACAATGGTGACTAGGAATAATAATAGTATTACCTCCTCCTTTCCATAGCTTAATTAGGAAAACAATTGTGAGATACTTAATTTACTCCTTGCATGCAAACTGATTGAATCAATTTAAAAGAATAAGTGACATTACAAAAGCATTGAATTAAAAGGAATTGTTAATTAAGCCTTTACTTGTGTTGGACACTACTCATAAAATCCCTATTATTGATGGGCTGAAGGGTGACTCCAAATCCAGAGAAGCTAAGTCATTTAGCCAAGATCACATAATAGATGTGATTGACCAGAGACACTTAAGATCTCAACAATAAAGCAGACTTAAAACTCACCCACCCTGACTCAAGGAACTGAGCAGAAGAGGGGGGTGGAAAGAATTTAAGAGCCATGGTGGAAGAGAATATCCACAGACATTGCCCCCCCTCCTCAGCAACAACACACAAAGGGGTGTGTGTGTGTGTGAAACTGGCTCCCTCTAGAGCAATTCATAGCCCCAAGGACTGATCCAGTATGTCCACCAATGAGGATCCCCTGTTGATTGGGGAGAGGGAGGAGGAAAATGGGGGGTACCATCATAAGATTTGCTCATACAATGTATCTAATTATGGATAATAAAGATATTTTAAAAAATAGATGTGATTTAAACACAAATCCATTTGCTCAATCACTATGTCATATAGCCTCCTGTTGGGTGACAGAATCCTCCCAACTGAAGAGAGGAGGAGGCTCTGATTCAAGAAGTCTCCCAGACTTAAAACTTAAAGGTCATTGAGCACTCCTCAAGGTTATATTAATTAGAAAACTGAAATATTTCTTCCTGGATCCTGGACCAGGGCAGAAAGAAAGTTCCAGAGACTCAAGAAATCAACAAATCTGGGAAAGGGTTGAAAGACCCCACCCTAAGGCTATATAAAGAGGAAACAAACCAATATGGTGGCCCATGCCTTAAATCCCAGCACTTGGGGGGGGGGGGCAAATGTAGGAGGATCACCATGAGTTCGAGGCCACCCTGAGAGATTACATGGTGAATTTCAGATTGCCAGCCTGGACTAGAGTTAGAGTGAGACCCTATCTTGAAAAAACAAAATATGAAAACAGCTGTTGAGAGAGAGAGAGAGAGAGAGAGAGAGAGAGAGAGAGAGAGAGAGAGACTCTGACTCTCCCATGGAACTGCCTGCAGTTGCAGTGTGCCCTTTGGGACTGGGGAGATGGCTCAGTGGTTAAAGGTGCTTGCTTGCAAAGCCTGCAGGCCTGGCTCAATTCCCCAGTAATCCAGGTAAAACCAGATGCACAAAGGGGTGCATGGGTCTGGAGTTTGTTTGCAGTGGCAGTGAAGGAGATTTGAATGTCCCTAGTGAAGAGAACAGGAGAAAGCTAGTTTCTTTTAGGCAGTCTCAGTTAGGAATTGAGGCCCAAAGAGAACCAGGGGATGCCACTCCATATGCCATCTCGTCCTGGCACAAGAATGAAGACTCGGGCTGGAGAGATGGCTCAGCAGTTAAGGCACTTGCCTCCAGTGTCTAAGGCCTGAGGTCCAATTCCCCAGGTCCCACATAAGCCAGACCCAGAAGGTGGTGGCCCTGGTGTGCTCTCTCTCTCTCTCTCTCTCTCTCTCTCTCTCTCTCTCTCTCTCTCTCCTTGAAAATGAATAAATAAAAATTAAAAAAAAAAAGAATGAAGACTCCTGGCAGAACTGAAACTCAGGACTGACCCAGACGGTTCTACACCGCCCCCTGCTGTCCTCGCCTGGTACTGCGACCCAAGCCGACTGGCTCAGGTGTGGGCAGCTCTGGGGCTTTCTCCTTA